>JAVSBU010187942.1:0-19670 GCA_033118015.1 Loricariichthys derbyi
CACAACCCTCACCATTTACCCGGGCTTGGGACCGGCACAAAAGATACACTGGATAGTGACTCCTAGTGGCTGGTTTTTGTGGACAACTTTTATTATTTGTATTAATTTGTGTTAACGTTCAGCGTGGTTCATTTTGCTATTGTCTGCCTGTGTTGTTTTTGTTTAAACTGCTATTAATCATACATTATTTATCATATGCAATGAATCAACTTTGTTACGCTTGACTTATTTGTCATTTGGCTCAAGAGAATTAGGTGTTTAAGACTTCTTTTTGTGTCATTGGGGTAATTTTTGCTATTACTTCCTATTCATAATGTGACGTAGATACTTTTTAAAATGATTTTTCCATTTGCTCTGACATTTTCTTGTGTTTTTTTTTTTTTAATTAATCTTTGCCTTGTCATGCTTATTTTTGTTACTACAGGCTTGTTTATCATATGCCATGGATAATTTTGGCCTTCTTTTTATTATTTGCATGTGTTTTTCATATCTCTAGCTTATCATTTAATGGGGGTGTTGTTTGTTACATCCGTCTTGTTTATCATTTGCATGGGTCGTGTTACTTTTGACATTTCTCAGTAACCATTATTTGTGTTTTCTCTGCCTTGCTGTGGTTAATTTTCCACCTTTCTTACTTGCAGCTCTTCTTTTCTGCCATGGGTAATTTTGATCATTTCCATCTCTTTTGTAGGTTTTTGAAATTATTTATTATCTGCTCATGGTTTAATCCAGCTCATGGTTGCAGTGATCTACCACTTATGATGAGGTGAATTCATACCTTCATGGCAACACAATGTAAGAGGAGCATATCATAAAAAATGAATGCAGGGCAGAAGGTCAAGGGTTAAAGTACAGACTCTGCTGCTGTTGGGTCCTTGAGTAAAGCCCCTTAATCCTCATTAGCTTAGATTGGACCTTGTGAGCAGGCACTAGTTGTAAATTAAAATGCAAATTATAATGCATCATATAATAGACAATACGTATACTTTTTAAAAATATATCTTTGGCCTGCTAGCTCTTGTTTTCTTTCTCCTTCACAATTGAGGCTATGTTAGTGTGCACCTTCCCACATGTTCAGTCAATCGCCGCAATGATTCTCAATTGTAAATTGAGGCATGATTTATTTTCCATCACTATCAGGCATTTCATCGCTGAGGGAGGCCTCAATATGCCCACAATAGAGTTCTGACATTTATGGGGTATTTCCTCATGAATCACTCACACCTTTGTTCACCTACAGATTCCAGTTCCTTTTCTGTCTATCAGCATTTTACACAAAAGCACTTTCACAAATGCAGAGCTGTAAACAGAACCGGGCTGTTAGGTTATGGCCCCAAGAATAAACCATATTTCCGTTATTCTTTTAGCAAGACAAGATTAACTTAACTTTTAAATATTGAATAATAGTCCTGTTTGTTAAATATAGAAATAAATATAGGTGCAAAAAAGTTCCTAGCACACACATACAAAAACTCCAGAATCCCCTAATTATCCCAGTCTGTATGAACCTCTTCATTTTTATCCAGAGACTGTTGATTGTAAGCTTTGCTTATGCACTCAAATACATGACAACAAGATTAATTAATGAAAGTGTGTTGTCTGTGGGTGTGTTTGTGTGAACTGGACTCACGGTTCCATCTCCATGCTGTTGAGTTTGCCCACAAAGTTGCGTGGCACGTAGCCGCTCTGCCCGGTCAACAGAGACTCAGCCATGTACCATTCGGGATCGTCCCTGAAGCAGAAATATCATTTCAGACTTTTCTATTTATTCAGTAACTCAGTTGGTTGTGTCTGAGGGAGGAGACGCTGGTCGTGAGATCATGCTCCGGTGCTGCAACCGTGACCAGGGTTTTTTTTAATCTATTTTAAACTATTAACTAAGAGTTTTAACTATTACTATAAAGCAATTACATATAATCATCTCAGCCATCCAACTAGAATGGGTCCCTTATTGAGTCAAGTTTTTTTCCTTATGACGTTCATGGAGTTTTTTCTTGCCACTGCCACCCTAGATGTGCATCTTGTGCATTGTGGAAAAGCTCCAATGTAAAAAGCTCTATAGAAATAAATCTGATTTTGACCCCTGCCTGCTCCATGATGGACAGACGCTTACGACTGGACCTTGTGTTCTCTGGGATGTGTCCCACCGGGTACAGGTAAATCAGGATTAAATACTCTTTTGCAGGGGTAACCCGGATTGAGGTTCGGCCTTCCAGCAAGGTCAGCGATCCTATGCAGACATAATTGACTAAGGGTTGTTTCCTGTGCCAATATAGGGATGGACCACAGAACCCTGGCCATTTGTTCATATTTTTGTAGCATAATGAAAGCCATGAAAATGGAAATAACTTAGCTTGACTAACCATTTCTAACAAAGAGTTGCTGATGGCAATTTCAAAATCGATTGCACTCAAACTTACTCAGCAACGATCTTCAACTTCTCTCCTTTCTCAAAGCCCAGGTCATCAGCATGGCACGGGTTATAGGTATACATTGCAACCACCAGGTTATCTGGAAATGTGCAGACGTAGGAATATGCAGATCGTAAGTTATAGCTTATGCATCTTAAACATGGAATTCATTCATTCATTCATTCATCAAACATCCTTCTTACAAGGTACAGTCAAAAGAATTGAGGTTTAAGAGCCGTACTCATGGGCTCAACAGTGGTAACCTGATGTCGTCGTGATTTGGACTTCTCTTCGATAGTCTTGTACCTCAACCGCTGTGTTATTCATGCCACATTAGAAAATGGGAGGTGGTGGAAATATACATGATTGGGAAGCGGGCTGTAACTAATGAATCTACTGTATTTACACACCATACACACATATTTTGACAAAATGGAACTGAAGAGATGTTAACATTGTCCAGGGTTTCTTCCCTGTGCTGCTGGTTAGACACTGGCTCCCTGGCAACTGAGTTGCATTAGGCAGGTATGAAAATGAATAAGGTTTCCTTAGAGAGGACTGGAGGAGGTAATATTGCTGTTGCTTGGAAATGGTGGTTCTTGTTTATATAAAGGGAGACACATTTCCACTAGGACAAAATGATTGTGGATTGTAACTAAAAGAATAGTGTCAAGATCTGGGGACGAATGTCAGAATAGATGTGTTAGGATAAGCAGTTCAGGAGAACTTCAGGATCGAGCCGCTGTTCCTTCAAATTGGTAGGGGACAGTAGATTTTGAAATAAAGGCAAGTTCCCTGCATGCAGAGGCTGAATTTTTTCCACTAGTTAGGGACACTGTTGAGGTAGTGACCGAAAGACAAGCGGGGAAGTCTGTTATTTGCTGTTAGGGATATGATAAGAAGTTCAGCAATTCAGGAGAGCCTTTGGATAGAGCCACTGCTCCTTTGTATTGGGAAGAGCCAGTTTGAAGTAAGGTGGGTTCCCACTGGAACCTCTTCAGGAAGAGACCACAGATAGACCCAGAACCAGCTACAGCCTGGAATGTCCTTCTCAATGTTCACTTTTCTAGATTATGAATAAATGGCAAATTTTGGCAGAAGTATAGAAAAGGCTGGGGAGGTGTCCTGGACTCCTTTTGTTTTCTTGATCTTAACTGGATGTCCCCATGGTGCAGAAAAACAGTGATTTTTCACCTTTGACGTTACTAGTGATCACCAGGCTATTCTCAGAGGATTTCCCCATGATCAGCATGTCAGTCAGCGCCCACCTTCCAGTTGTGTATTGTGCTTCTAAGGTGCACCTCAACCAGAGTTACTTGGTTCACTCAGCATTGAGGGCTTGGTCTGTGCAGACTGGGGTGCCCCGTTAAACTTTCCATGATAGGATGAGTTGCTTACAGAGACTAAATGGTTTGAGCATATTAGAAATAGCACCATTTCATGTATGACCCACTAGACAGAAATTTAAGGTACAAACCTAGGAGGAATAACATCTCATATTTGGATTATGGTCAGGGTTTTATAGCCTATGAATAATAAGTAATAGTTTAATTGCAAAATGAACTTGAACAAAAAACACCCTAAGAGCAAAATGCTATAGGTTTATGACCAAGTTATCGTACCATAACTCTTACCTGGTAAGGGCGAGGTTGGTGGGGGTGTGTAGTCAGGGATTAAATTAGTTTTATCATACTGGATAAAAGAGAGAGCGAAAGGCAGAAATGAGTTGAAAATAGATTATTGCATTCCATTAAACAAAAGGTTTAGTGATAGTTGGCAGAAATTATAACTTCAGGAAATGGGCTGGTTGGTTGCTTATCACCATGCAGACTATTTTAGGATTATATAAATAGGACAGTCTATGAATATTCCAAAAGATATGGGCGCATTAGGCTATTGAGAAAGATGTGATCAGTCATTGTAAGATGACCTTTGTAACGTAAGGACACTCAGCTCCATTCACTCCTGCATTTGGATTCCTAAAACGCTGCTAAACCTTTTTTTTTTACATACAAAAATGTGCCTCTCTCTTCTTTCCTGCATATTCTTTTCACCACCGAACACCTTTTGTTTCGACCCTCTTCCGCTAAACAGAAACATGAGCTATGCACTCTGCACTTTCTTCTTTCTCACCACAAAGCAACCACAGTGTCGTTCAGCGTCTTAACATCCGGTCTAAACGTGTACTGCTCTGTCCCTGAGGCCTCAATACTTGATGCTAAATTAAACTTGCTCTGAGCTTAGTTATGAAACCTGTGAATTGTGAAGATATTGTTGTGGTGCACAAAAAAATAATAATCACACCACTCCTGTGGGATGGGCTACACTGCTTCAGGAGCTTAGCAAGATGGTGTGAGAGGTGTGTCTACATTTAGCCAATTTGAATAACTAGAACATCTCTTCGTTGGTTCTACCACCAGCCTGTGTCAGTTTTTAACTTCCAGAGTCACTCAGATGGTATAACAGAGCTAGTGATAAATTTTGAGCTTACACTCCATACCTTAATGCAGAACCACTCCTTTAAAACAGTGATAAAGCACCCACCTGGTTCCCTGGAGCAATTGGGCAATTGCAGTGCTCACAGATGTCATCGTCGGGATGGAAGGAGAAGCCATCGTCCGAGTCGGAACAGTTACAGTTCCCCATGGTCTCTGACGATATACACAAAAACATAAACGAATGAGCATCTGACATCCACAGTCTGTGTGAGTCTGTGACTTACAGTGCTTTGCTAAAGTCTTAGGCCACCATTAGGTTAGATATCCCTAATACATATAAAACTACGTCTTAGTCCATTTATAAGAATACAACCAGAAGATGGTGGAGAGTAGTACACAATTGGAAAAAGCAGCTTCTACATGCTATGCTAGCAAGTATTTAGTGTGACCTCCCCTTACATCATAGCAAAACCAGCATCTGCCAGCTTCATCAGCATCCCAAGTTGACCCTACAGTTCAAAGAAGCTTGATCAGGAATGGACGTTTTGGAAGGGAAGCATCCAAGAAGCTGTATTTTAGAACGGGCAGGATGAAAAGAAAAAGATATGCTAAAGCTTACAAAGAATGGAATGAAGATCTTTATTGAGGAAAAGAGGAATATGGAGTGACAAATCCATTGTTTGGGTCCAGTAATCGACAATATGTTATATATGGCCATCTGTTGCTAAAACAACGAAGCTAAGGTGGCTTAAGACGGTACTCCATGTATTCCATTTGCTTAGATTATAAGAGATCATTCATGATCAGGAGGGAACCAGTGTAACCAAAGAAACAGTAAGGGTGGGTGAGGAGCACATGGCAAAAGCAACACAGTCAGTAACCAGAGACAATCCTCGTCCCTTAGGAGGTGACTCCTAAGACTACCAGCTGTGCCACATCTTGGGACAATTGAAAGTAGCCAATGCATCTACTGGGATGTTTCAATGGAGGAGGAAACCGGAGCACTTGGAGGAAACGTTTATAGTAACTGAAGGTGGCAAGGCTTGAATATATAGACAAAGACTGACCCATAGGTGTGGCAAAACTACCTGGTGAGCCAGAACTAGGGGCAATTTAAAACGCCAGTGTATCTTGTTCAGCATCACAACCTAGGTCCCACCTAGGGGTAATTTAGAGGAGCAAGTTAATCTGAGAGCAGCCAACTTAGTGAGTCTGAGGCATGGATTGAACTTTGTTCTCCAAGATCCTGTTCAGGACCAACACTACCTGCTGTAGCAGTTCTAGGGGCATTTTGGATTAGCCAACGCACTATGGCATGTTTTTGGTGGGAGGAAACCAGAATGAGCATTAAACACTCATGCAGACAGGGAGAACATGCTGAATTTCACATAGACCATAACCTGCAATGCAACTCTTAGGAGAAATTTAGAGAAGCTAATGCTTTAATTAGTAAGGTATGGTAGAAGTTAGTGGGAAACCTGAGCTTATTGTAAAGGTTTATTAATAAACTATGTATTGGGCAAGAAATTGGATGGTTTACGTGCCTTCTGCATTTTTAAAGTGAATTTCCATCAGGGAAGAAAGAGGAAACCAGAGTATCTAGATTCGACAGCATGGGAAGGTCACGTCAGTCTCCACATAGATGGTAAACAGATGCAAGAACTGAACCCTGGTCCTTCCAGAATACTGAAGCTGTGAGTTACTGACTCCATTTCTCACCAAGGAGTCTCAACACATTAATTTATCACTCATGTATTTACCTTGTCATCTATGGTACCAGAATCATCCCCTATCTTACCCATATCTCAGGGCTTTTAAGATTAGATCTCTAATGTGGGTTAGTGACGCTCTCAGATATCTGAATCCATGAGAATCTTTGAGGCAGGTCAGAGAAAGCCTGCCCCTCTTGAACTGGAAACTCGAAACAGCTTCACAAAACAGCCAGAGTCAAAATTTTCCACAGAGCTTCAGCATCCTATGAAGTTATATCCGCAAATAAGGACATTTCCCCCAGGGTGTTCTTGTAAGACACCCGGTTAAATATTTGACCTCGGAGTTGAAGCGCACCAGCGTTGTGTGTTCAGGGGTGCATAGTGTGACTTTTATCCTGAACACTGTGACTTTACCAGAACTACACAGCGCTGAATGGAGAATGTGAAGTATCAGTGTAATTGTAACAAAACAAAAGAGAGGAAGTGCACCTCGAACGGCCGAGAAACATTCGGTTAATCAGGTTACGTCGGTTTTATGATTGCATTCCACCTTTTTGCTGTCCCAGACTGTGAGAAGCTATTCATGTCTTTCTCAGAGCATTTCAGCGCTGGTGTTTTTTCTTTAAAAAGGCGCACTGTGACAGTATGACCCCCAGCAACATCTAGGTAGCTGTAATGTGTGAAGGCATATTCTGACCTAGGGTTTCCCAGCAGGACGTTACCTACAGCATCACACTACCTCCACCAGCTTGTTTTATTCCCAAAGAGCATCTTGGGGCTGTCACGTCCCCCAGGTGAACATCTCACACAAACCCAGCTGTCCTCGTCATGTAAGAATTTAGCTTTGAAATAGACCATCTTCTGTTGCTCCAACATCCAAGTCTGCCGCTCGTAGGTGCTTTTGACAGGGGGTGGCATGGTTAGTTCAGTTTGTTCCTCCTCAGATCACTGTCAGTACTCATCACTGATATGGTTCTTGCCAAAGTCATTCAAGTCTTTATAACTGCCTGTTTAAGGACAGACTTTCTATAAACTATACTATAGAACTAAACTTAAATAATGGCAGGGTTTTGCCCCAGGCAATGTTCTACTGGGAATGACAGGTTCCTTTGATAGGTATCCCCTCCCTAAACGGACCAAGCACACCCAATTCATGACCTCATTTTGCAAGAGAAAGCGTAAAGTTTGAACATTTAATGAAAGGACATAAACTGTATTCATAATTTCATAATTTAATAAAACAGTCGACAAAAAGGCCTTATTTTAAATCAGGTACACGTGTTAAGTGAGAAATTTTTTTCAATTTAAAATGATGAGTCCTTGCGTATGTTATTATAATGTGTTAATCACTATTGTTCTGCAATGGTTTGAGGCATGTGCTGTACAGCTCGGGAAAAATTAAGGAGAAAACTACTGACAAATCCCCCCAAAAATATTTAATTGCAGCAATGGCAGGAGCGTTTACTTGCTGTGAATGACAGCTGGTCAAATTAACAGTGAAGATACAATTTATTTTTCAGGCCACAATTAAGAATGTAAAAAAGTACATATTCTTTTTTTTTTTTAAACAAAACAATATTACTGTTTTAACTTATGACATCACAATTTCAACCACAGGTTTCAAGTGTCATGTACTTTTTCTCAATTAAATAAAATTCGGTCGAGATGATCTCCTAATCAGTGCCCCTTTAAGTTGAATGAGGTGTGTCTGTGTTGGAAATCAGGTAGTGGAATGAAATGGCTGCTGTACGTGGAAACGTGTTCATTTTAAGGAAAGTTGGAGTGGTCTCTCATTTTTTTTCCAGAGCTGTATATATGTAGCGTCATATAGAATCCGTCACAATATTCATAAAACTCATATAAGTCGTCATGATTACTGATAAATACGTTATAATATCACAAATAGACCTCAAACTAAAGGACTTTAAATCACTAAGCATGTTATATTTTTCCTTTTTGTTGACTGGTTTATGTTAAAATAAGACCTTATTAATATCGAAGCAAGTATAAGTCAAGCTTTAGGTGTTTTTTTTAATCAGGTATCATTTAACTAAAGTGTTAAAGTTTTAGGTTTGGAAACATAAATATAAAAGCATCTAGCCTAACGTCAGCAATCAGCATGTATTCTATATTGAGTAAAGCTGGACAAGATAGGACACCAGGTAAATAATTTCTTAAAAACAAGGAAGAGTAGCAGAGATAGCAGCTGTCTATCTCTGATCAGATATAGAGAGATAGCTGCTGTGAACAACCTTTGTTTCAGTAATTTCAGCTATGAGTCACCCAGCTAATGGATTAAAGCAGTTTGGAACTGTGCTAGCTGGCTAACTTCAGCTGCACACTGTATTTAGTAGCTCATGAGTAGCTGTTCTGATAGAAAGCACCTATAAACAATGCTACGTAGCTAAGTTTATATTTGCATTTATGGCATTTAGCAGACACCCTTATACAATCTTACATATAAGCAATTGTAGGTTAAGGTTCTTACTCAAGGACCCAACAGTGGTAGCTTGGCAGAGGGGGGATTTTAACCCTGAACCTTCTGGTCCATAGTCCAGTGCCTTAACCGCTAGGCTACCACAGTCTTTAATATATGCTAGGTAACATTTAATTATGAGGGCAATATTTTTAGAAAGGGTTTTACAGACAGAAATTATTAGGACTGTGGATTAGCATGTTTGCTTACTGTTAGCTTTTATTTGAAACTGTGCTAATTAGCTAGCTAACTCATAAACTGCCAAGTTCTATATTACGTGAAGAGTCATTTTCACAATTATTTAAATAAAGAACTGCCTAGTTATGGAATAAACCACACAAAGCCAATGATAGCTAGCCAGCTATAGTCCACAGGTCCTTCGATTTCTGGGATTTCGCTATGTTATATTATACCAATCTTTGTGCGGGAAGATGTTTTCCAAAAGTTGTATTTTTGAGCAGATGTAACAGCTTTAAAAATCATGCAAAAAAGTTTAGGATTCATTCTACTAGAGTTATGAGGTCATAACAAGAGAAATAATGTAGTTGTAGCCGATAACACATCTGGATGACGTGAAAAACAGCAAAAGAAAATATTCTGGCCGTATTAAGTATTAAAATGAATCCATAAATGTATTGTGGCATCAGCTAGTAATGAAATTCAATTTTTCAAGTTAATGTTTTATTTTATGGACAAGTTTTAGTTTAGTCAACAAGTTAAATGTAATTGCGTAGCGACATAAACTCCTGGGCAATATTTAGCATTTGGTTGATCTGTTGTTTTTTTTTTGTTTGTTTTTTTTCATTCAATACACTTCGTGACTCTAATATTTGATTGTTCATTTTATGGTTCGTTACCGTAAAGTGGCACGAAAGCTGTTCTCAGTAATTAAAAGAGGGAGGTGTTTCCCAAACGTTCGATCACAGGAATAACCCTATGTGTAGGCGGAGTTTTTCCAAACCCATTATGCACTACTTGTCAAGTGGAAAACCAAAATTACAGCTGACTTGTGTTGCCCTACCAAACCCAACCCCAATATTACAGAAAACTTTTACATTTTTCCTCTACAGCAGTAATGAAGCATCATATGATACCATTTTGGGGCTGCTATTGGGTTCTTGTTGGATCTCGACCTACTGTCCAGGCAGAATTTGAGCTACTATGTGAGATCTGGCTAATTAAAGTATGCATAGAAAGTTATTAAAACCACTGGATTTGATAAACCAGCAACCAGTTGCCAGATGTTCACGTCCAACCACCGCCTTCAGCCTCTCATTATATGATAATAAAACATAATATTTTGTAATAATGCCTTCTGAGTAACAGTACTAACCTCTCTGGGACATATTCACGAAAGATAAAGTATTAACGCTGGTTAATAATGCATTGTTTTAGATCTTTGAAGCACTTAGGCCAGCACTGTTTGGACCTTCCTGCTTTCAGTCACCTAGTTCAGCTCACCAGGTGTCTCAGAGCACCAGAATCACCAAATCGTACCAGACTCCAGCCCTCCTAGGACAAGGGTTGTGCAAACCTGGTTTAGTTAGAATGATAATACCATAAGTCATCAGCAAGCACCAGGATAATTATAACAAATATAAATGCTAATATATGTCTTGTGAATAATGAAATAAATACCTAAAAATACAAGGAACTTAAACTTTGTATAACACGGTACTATATTGGCTATTACAATTATTTTATCAGTTTCCTCAGAGACTCGTAAGACTGACATTTGTACGTTTTATATTGCACTGCAAATCACATTTCTCATAGTATTTCACTAAAAAAGTTGGCAATAGTCATAAATTTGTGAACATGTGAGCTGTTATGTGATTTGTGATCTTTAGTTGTAACCTACTATATAATTTTTTTTACAGATTTGCTATTCTAATAACTGCAGTTTTATTGTTATGCTTAGAAGCAATTACATTAGGCCAGAATTTATCGTATACATTTAAAAAAAAAAATTTATTGGTAAAATAGACAAATTATTGGCGTATCGTTAATGAACATTAGTCTGACAATAATGTTCAATGAAATTGAATTGTCTATATATTATATATAAATAAAGCAATTGCACATCATTTTGTGTTATTTTAGATTTGACATCTAACATTCACTTGAATTACTATGTATGGCACTAAATAGCAAGCCAGTGTAAAATATCGCTAGTTTTTTCTGTTTGGCATTTCTTTCATTCTTCAAATCTCATGTCAGATACATACTTTCTAATTAATTTACCAAAATATGTTATAATATCATTTGATTGTAATGAAACTACTTCATCTTATGTTTTTGTTATATTTAATAATATGCCATAAAATATATGTTGTACTGTGGATTTTTCCAGACAAACCAACTTACAGGTTTTCTTTAATTTGCATTATAGGGCTGTATCATCCATTATAAATTTAAACTTATGGACCAAACACTGACTTAAAATCTATTTTATATTTATTTAAGTACTTTCAAAGTTATAATCTTGTGATACAGCCTTTTTTGAAAATAAATAAAAATCAAAAACGATCCTATATAATTATCATATAATATATATTATAATTATCATATTATATATTTTTAAATAAGAGGAATTCACCCAAAAAATTTTTGTTCTTACTATTTTTGTCTCTTTTCCATCTATTTTTAATATCTAAAAATATAAAATTAAAATTAAAATATATAAAATATTTTTTTAATTCATGAACACCAGCCACAAATGGTTCCACATCCACAGAGAATATAAAAAATAAAAGTATCTCCTTATGTAGTATACAACAAAATCATTAAGTTAGTTTATATATTTCTTTTGGCAGATTATATATTTGAAAGACAAGAAAGAAATTACACTCATATGATCAAGTTGATGAGGAGCCACTGTTGAATTTAATGGACTGTATCCAGACTGCGAGCAAATCATAGACAAAGTTTAAGGAAAGAGTTAAGACTTAGGGGACACCTTATATAGTTATTTAAACATACACATCTTATCAAAATCAACAGTCACTAAGTGTAGTATTAGAATTTATTTTGGGCTGGGCCCAAATTAATTATAAACTTATATATCAATTTAGTTTCCAAAAAGCATGGATGACCACAATGAAACCAAGCCACTATAAATAATCACCAGTTTATCATTCATTCGGTTTCAGATCTGGATCATATAATTTGCTTTCTGAACACCCGATATCTCCGTCTCATTCTCAGACTATGTTAACGTTACCTCTCACAGCTATACAGCCACTGATGCTTCCAAGTCGAAGGCCTCTGATTTCATGGGTGGCACGGCCTGCCCAGCATGGTCATATCCAAAAGAACTGGAGATTAATCGCTAAAAATGTCCTAAAACCTGCAGGAGCGTCGCTCGTCTTCGAAGGCAGCTCTTAATGAGTGAGCTCACATCCTCTCCATCACGCACGTCCCCAGAAGAGTTCATCTGCTCACACACCTCTCAAAAGTGCAGATACCCACTTTAGACTCTGAAGCAGCCTGAGGAGCTTCCTGTTGCTGACATGCATCTCACAGGTGCTGGCCACATTCGATACAGCTGCATCGACGCGCCAACGTTTAAAAAAGCCTTGTAGAAAAAGCAGGTTAGCATTCCATCATGGTGAAGCAGGTGTGTGAGAGAGCTCAACGGGAGGCTTCAGAAAACCGCAGGGAGACTGTTTTGTTCACGAGTGGAAACATAGCTGCTTCTCGGGCAAGTCAGAAGCCAAAACGTGGTCCCTAAAATGTTCCAGTGTGGAGTTTCTCACTCGATTATGTAGCGTTAAAGTGTTTTTAGCAGCAAATGTGGTGGAGTGACACAGTGCCTTCTTTAGGTGGTCGAGATTATGTGTGTTATCAAAGTGTGTTACTGTAGCTAAGCAACTTGTGGTACACAAATATTATTTATGGTGTAGAACACAAAAAGAGTGGTGTAGGACCTAAGACTGGTCATTTTGTCCAAAAACATTTTGGACATGGTTTTGAGTCAGATATTGTTGAGACCAGTTGATTCCAAAGTGTCTTTCAGAGGTAAAGTTAATTATAGCAAAAATTCGGTCATTATTAAATATCAGCAATCCATTCAAAAATAAATCTCTAAATGAAATCTGCACTTAGATTGGCTAATATGGAAAAAAAAAATTTTTGTTAATTTTCCATTGTTTCCATTTTATTCTTTTTACTCTTGTATGTTGAAGAAAATATTACTTTGTTCTCTGTCTCATTTCAGTCTCGGCCACTCCTTTACTCAATCTTGACTCAGACCTGACTACTAAGGGTCTTTGTCTTGACTCTGACTCAATGTGTCTTAGTCTTGGTCTTGACTTGGACTCAGTGTGTCCAAGTCTTTGTCTTGACTCAGACACAATGTGTCCCAGTCTTGGTGTTGACTCAGACTCAGTGTCCAAGTCTTTGTCTTGACTAAGACATAATGTGTCCCAGTCTTGGTGTTGACTCAGACTCAGTGTCCAAATCTTTATTTTGACTCAGGCTCAATGTGTCCCAGTCTTTTACTTGACTCAGACTCAGGATGTCCCACTCTTGGTCTAACTCAGACTCAATGTGTCCCAGTCTTTGTCTTGACTCAGACTCAGTGTGTCCCAGTCTTGGTCTTGACTTGGACTATATGCGTCCCATTCTTGGTCTTGACTCTGACTCAGTTATTGACTAAAGCACTATTCTTTACACACACAAACATATAAGAAAAATAAAGTACTCTTTTTAACCCTGTTTATCCTGACGGGGGAGGTTGAGGGTCTGGAGCAGATCCTGGAATTGTTTTGGCCTGTGCAAAAGTGTTTCACGGATGAAGTGATTCATGGATGCCAGTACATCTCCCCATGTCTGCACCATCCCACCTTAACGCGGCTAGTCCAGCCTAAGGTTTGAACCTAGGTCCTTAGACAAAAGCTGTTTTCATCCACTGAACCAAATGTTAAATATGACAAGCCAAAACAAAATTGCCTCTTACAAATTGAACAAGGAGCATAGATTATGTAGATGTGCATGTCACGGGCTGTGGTATGTTAAACAGGGTATTATTGGGTTAACATTAAGACCTGAGTGACTTTGAGAAGGGACATATTTTATGGCAGAAGATCGTTTTATGGGCTGGATCATTTAAGAAAGTCCAAGGCTTGTTGGGTCAGCACTGACACATGCAATGGGCAGGC
Organism: Loricariichthys derbyi; assembly: GCA_033118015.1. Lineage (NCBI taxonomy): Eukaryota > Metazoa > Chordata > Actinopteri > Siluriformes > Loricariidae > Loricariichthys > Loricariichthys derbyi. Next base: position 14,200 of record JAVSBU010187942.1, read on the forward strand.
AAGGATCCGAATTTGAGCTTAGAGCAATGGAAGAAGGTCATCTGGTCCAGTTGTCTTGGTTGGAGTGAGTGGAAAGTATTGAGGAAGAACAAGATACGGTGCCTCCAAGTAGTATTCAACCCCCTGTAGATTTTGCAGGTCTACACATTTGGAGTTAACTTAGCTTTGTGAAATTTGGACTGCAGATGGGTCTGGATATGTGAAATACACTGCAGCAAAGGAAGAATGTTATTTCTATGTTTTTGATTTTTTTCAAATGTGCTAAGTTTACCAGAGGGTCAATTATTATTCAACCCCTCAGCTCACATCACCAGAATCCATTTTTACACAGGCTAAAATCTCAACTGAATTTGTTCAATAAAATATGCACAAAATACATCATATTTTAGTTCATTCTGCGTGTATGTTTCTTTCTCTCCACCCCTCTTTCTTTTGTCTCTCTTGTTCTTTCTCTTTCCTCATCTTTTTCTCCATCTACAGACCACACAGGGTTTTGTTGCGGTAGCAGTCTGCAGATGGTGTGTGTTCTCTGCAGGAAGTCGACAAATTTTGCAACGAGTTAATGCACTTCAGAACGACAAAGTTATCAACTCGAAACAGTGAGTTTTAACCCAATAGCTCAGCACCAGTGCATGATGTTCATAATGGGTGTGTTTTATGTAATGCTTGTGTGAGGTCACTGAACCCAAAATGGGCGTGTGTTTGAATTTCGCTCTACGTAAAAGATCCTCAGACAACAGCAGGAGATCAGATTATTGATTTTAAGGGCATGGTGATGTTGAGCTAAAACAATTATGTCACGTGAGTTAGATTATAATGTAGTTCATGTAATTTCTGGTAACTTTAGAAATGCGTAGATTTACTAGAACTATTATTATTAAGTGGTACGTTAACATTATTTTGCTTTCCAACAGGACACGCTGAAGGATTTAATAGAGAGAGATTAACTGAACTCCCTCAATCGACTCACCTTCTGTGATGAAGCCCCACTCTGGGGGAACTGGGATTAAAGACACAATTTGGGCTTAGTCTCTGGGGGGATTATTGATATAGTGTGTCTGAAATAAGAATTGTAACTTAGTCTCGAGCAATCTCTTGAACTGCATGGAATGAATAATTGGGAATTGGTACCTGAAAAAAATTTAACTTTGGTTAAAAAGTGTGACCTTTTTATGTCGCTAACTTGAACAAGAAACTCACAAATATGGAACCTAATGTTTTGAAGAAACTTGAAGACACTTAGTCTTCAAAGCTAAAAATTGGGACTTTATTTCTGAACTGGAAATTTGGAGTTAGGACTTAGTACTTAAAGTGGAAATTAGGACTTTGTCTTTAGATAGGAAAATGGCACTAAGTTTTTAGTTTGGAAATCAGTACTAACTACTTGGAGTGGGGTTTTGGACTTAGTACTTAGTCCCTGGAGTGGAAAACAGGATTTAGTCTTTATTTATACTGGAAGATGGGACATAGTCTTTAGATTGAAAATCAGTACTTAGTACTTGGAGTGGGACTTAGGGCTTAGTATTTAGAATTTGGGCATGGAAATTAGGATTTAGTTTTTAGATCAGAAATCAGTATTAAGTACTTGGAGTGGGACTTAAGACTTAGTACTTAATCCTTGGAGTAGAAAACATGACTTAGTCTTTAGACTGGAAATTAGGACTTAGGACTTAGCACATGAAAGTGGAAATTGGGATTTAGGATTTTTTATTTTTATCTTCCTCGGAATGTAATATAAGACTTTGTCTTTAAATTGAAAATTGGGATTTAGGACTTAGTACTTGAAGTGGAAAAAAGCACTTTCAATCTTTAGATTGGAAAATGGCAATAAGTCTTTAAATTGGAAAATGGGACTTAGTCTTTAGATTGGAAATCAGTACTTAATACTTGGAGTGGGACTTAGGGTTTAGTACTTGGGATTGGAAATTAGTACTTAGTTTTCAGATTGGAAATTGGGATTTAGGATTTAGTACTTGAAGTGGAAAGTGGAACTTAGGATTTAGTCCTTGGAGTGGAAAACAGGATTTAGGACTTCGTAATTGAAGTGGAAATTGGGATTTAGGATTTTTTATATTTTTATTTGTATTAGTTTTTTAGTCACTTTTTGTATGGATTTGCTCCATTGCTTTAGACCATTTCTATACAATACACTATGATGTAATATTTATTATGCGTTAGTTTGTTTAATTATATTTTAAAGACATACTAACCTCTATAAATTGTGTTTTTGTTTCAGTTAATAACTGCTGCTGTAGAGAGTAGTGAAGGTTGTAATTTTTAAGTACATATTCTTTAAAGAGAATGTTTAAATACCCAGGTAAAAACACCTCATCATATTTCCAAATAATTAATATCTTATTTTAGACAAATAAAAAAAAACAAATTTCAAATGCTTTCAAATCTGATTAAAAGCGTGCATTTATAGAATATTTTACAAAAACCCACCTGCACCAGATGTTTATATAATTTTAAAGAACCTTCTAACCTTTGGAATAAAAGGGGTTAAGCTACAATGTCACAAAAATTTAAAAATTATCATCAATAGCCTTCCAGTGTTCAGATTTATAACAAAACTAATGGAAAAAAACTTATAAAAACATTTTCAGGACACCAAAAATAGCCCACAGAAGCATAATGATAACATTGTTATTAGGGATTATTAGCTTAGCACAGATCCTTAAACACCATTTTTGGTTGAATTATTACAATTGTGGTTTTAATAAGATTGGAACAGAACCGTTAAGATGCTCTTGGATAATCCTGTGAGCAGCTATTGATTTCTCTTCACGTAACTCGTCTAGGCCAGTGCAGTTATTGTAACCGCACAAGATGGAGTGTCAAATGCTTCCCATATGACTGCCAGGCCAGGACGAACAAGAGAGAGAAGGTCCTGTGTCCAGACTTGTCCAGGTTCCTCATGCCATGAGTTCCATTAAAGTTGTTTGTACGGGTTTCATGTTTAGAGCAGGTTGGTTTGGCAGTTGTGATACACAATGTAAGCTAACCATTAATCATGATGGAAGCAGTTATTTTCGTGGCCACAGGGGGCGCCGGTATTAATCTAAGGTTCACAGAACTTCTGGTAGCAGTGTCCTTAAAACATATCATTTAGATATAACTTTCGCAGGCATTTTTGCTCTTGCATGAGAGTTTATTATCTGTCAGATGGAAGCTGGAGTAGCAGAAGCTGTTTCTTAGCACCTACTGCCTCACGACCTACATACCTTTGAGGTTACATAATATTAACCAGTCATTGGTACCACAGAACAACTTCTGGCAGTCAGCAGACCCTATTACATTTATTACTTTGGCTGGTCACTGATGATTTAACAGCAGGACAAGCAAATATACAATTGTAAATCTTTACAGCTCAATTTATGCCACTTTTATGAACCTCTAGTTGAGTGAGTACAATTATTATTGTTATAATTTTATAACCTAAAGGATACACACCCTCAAATTAGTGCAAAAAAAAGCATCCACAGGGAGCCTCAGGATGGGGTCTTTTAAACGGATTAATATAATTTGTTCATGCTGTCACAGATCATTTTGTCACTCCACCTCATCTTTTGCTAAGCTACAGAATCCCACGCAGTATTAACTTTTAACTATCTGTGATCTAATCCCCAGGACATCTGTAGCTTAATGTCTGAATATCAGTGGTTAAAAGTGGTTCTGACAGAGGTTGACTTTAGGTTTTAAGCTCCAGAGCCCAGACCTTTACAAAATATCATACGTTTCTTTGTCCCCAGTTGGTTTTACCAACATGGAAGGAGCACTGGGCTAACAGCAGAGCAACACAGGAGCATGTCATGGTGAGTGATCTCACACAAAGGTCTAGTGAAAGTTTATTTTATGACCTATCTAATTTTTATGATGGAGTTATGCAATGTTTATCTTAAAGGCAACACTGTCTTTATCAGAGGTGGGAACACCGGAATGGCTTCAGCCATCTAATCTTCAGCGGTGATCAACAGAACATGCATGATCTAGATTATCTAGTGCTTGTAGCTCATGATTTCTGCAGATCAAATGAATGCTTGTCCAAAAGCAAGCAGCAAAGCGATTAAGACTTCTGATCTCAAATAACTGTAAATACATACAATCTAAGATCTTAAAGGCATGTCCGGTTTATAATTTCTACATTTAAAGATCTTGAAGGCACCATTGTTTGAGATAAGACAATGATTTGTCTGTAAGAGATGGAGAAGAGATTCCAAGAAGGTGATGAATTGATGATCTTTAAGAACCTTAAACAAAATAAGAGTCAAATTTAACATGTAGCTTCTGAGATCTTTCCAGAGCTGAATGCTTAACAAACACACATTAGTCGTTGAGCTAATCAAAGCTACAGATCTAATCCTCTAATGGATCATGAACCAAATGTCCCTGATTTAGCGCTGGTGGAGCTGAAGATCTCTTGAAGGCACTGCCGTGGGAGAAGTGTAGCAAAAGCCTATAAAGTTCTGAAACTGTACAAATCCATAACTTAGGATCAATTTGAAGCTCCTCTGAGCTCTATCAAACCCTACAGATCTAGCACAGGGAGAACCGCCGGGCGTTGATGTTCATTTTGGTGAGGCCGAGGTGTTTGAGCGGCGTCGACAGCGTGAAGGCGGCCTTGAGCGGCACGTCACACAGGAGATCGCACTCCTCTTCGCACTCCTCCAGCTCAAACAGAGCATCGTCCAGCATCTCACGATGCCCGTCACACACCCGCTCCACCTTCAGGCGGTGGAGCTCAGCACGCAAGCGTATCAGCTGACGAGCCAAGCGCTGGTCCTGGAGCTGCATCTCCCTCTGAGCCAGACAGAGATGAAACAGTATTAGCATTATGTTTTAATGAACTGATGGTCTTAGTGAAGCACGAACAGGAGGCTTTCCAAAAACACATTTTACCACTATGCATTTTTTAGAAATGGCAGAAATATCTAACATTTGAAAAAAAAAAGCTTTCTCCAGTTTGTTCATTTAGTCAAATTGAGCAGGGCTGATCAAATTTTATCATAAGACTGTGTGACTTAATGTAATAAGTAATATTATTATGAAAACAGACCGCTGATTCATCGGAGAGCCTGATAAGAATAATAATGTCTGTGTCTGTGTGCATGTTCCTCAGTTTCCTCCCACATTCCAGCAACATGCATTTGGTCAGCTGGTCTCTAAAGTGTCCCAAAGTGAGTGAGTGTGTTTATCCCTCGTGTGTGTGAACTTTTTTGCTTACGTTGCTAGTGACCTGGGGTAATTCTGTACCCCATGGATTTAATCAAAGAAAACACTATACAATAACCTCCCCAAGTCCAAGTTCAACATCCTGTATTTCTAGTCATGCCAGATATGCAGACACTTTTTGTATGTCATACCCCTACTTATTCTCCCAGATCTTTTACAGTAGCAGCTGGATGTATAGGATTTGATTCAACTATTCTAGTCCTATCTTACATGTACTATTAGTATCTAGCTGGCAGTTC
>JAVSBU010187943.1:0-12277 GCA_033118015.1 Loricariichthys derbyi
AATCTTTCCCTCTCTGTGTAGCTGTGTATGAGTATAATGTTTAAAAATTTGTTAATAAAAGGGAGTTAAATGTCAAATGTCTCTCTCTCTCTCTCTCTCTCTCTCTCTCTCTCTCTGGCAGGGAAAGTTGCAGCATCTTTGCTCCATTAGTCGGCTGATATGAGCCTCGGAGCAGCTGCAGGATGAAAGAGAGGAAAAATGTTATGCATGAAATTCTGTCTGTTTCAAGAAAACCAATACACACATCCACAAGTCTGCTTCTGTTTCACCTGTGTATAAATATGAGATGTCACAGAGCACCAAACTGGAATAAGATTAAAGAAGTGAGGTGAAACAAAACAAACGTGTGTGGATCTCCATAAAGCAGGAACATAAATAGTCACTGTTTCAATGAATAAAAAATGGAAGCCAATCAGATGAGGCTGCAGCAGACCAAAGGTCGTTACACCGAAAAAATGCAGAATATTCAGGTCCTAATTTTTAGCCTTAAAACTATACACACTGGGCAACCAAAAAGACAGTGCTTCAAGTCATGATGTCCTGCTTACAGAAGAATGCAAACGCTGATATTGGGTACATCTGATTTTGAAGGAAAAAAAAAAAAAGACGAAAGAAAGACAGAAAGTCTCACCATCTCATACAAGAGCTGAAACTTTTTTAAATTTCTGGAGAGGCAGAATGAAAATATGGGGCACAGAAGCCCCAATGATTGGTCAGAGATTTTATGTTTCTGGTGAAATTTCGAAAATCCTGGAGGGTGAATAAACTTATACATCACCTCGCTCGGTGTGGAACATCATAACCATCATTATAAACAAACTAATTAATTTACTGTTATCTGTATAAATCATACAATAAAAACATGCTCAGTACGTAACAGCCCTAAGACACTAAACCACCAAGCTGGGTGTGGGGTGAGGGAGCGGAAACCAGTCAGGAGATCATCAGTCAGGAGAGCGACCCCTACCAGCCCTGCAATGGACACCACAGCCTGGATGACCCTCATCAGGAAAAGCAGGGAGACAAAACTGGAGTCGAAGCTGCTACTGTAACCGAATGATTTTTACTCTCATACACAAAATCCCAGCAGGAGGAGCAGAAGATCTTCACTTCACCACATCACTAAACTTGTGATTACATGCTACCTTTATTGCAAATTTCCAAACTCGGAGCAGGAAAAGACAAAGTGAAAGCCTCTTAAACCAGGAATTTCCTACTTGGGAAGTTGGAGCAGTTGGATCACACCTCATATCAACACAGGCCACAGTAACAAAGCAGTTTCTCAATTTTTAAAAATGATTCCTATCTTTTGCTTCAGATAATAATCAATGGTCAAATCTGAATCAGGGATTTCTAGTGCTCCAAAACAGCAAGCTTTTTGGGACGCACAGTTTTATATGTTACGTACAGCTAAGAGTGGTGGAGGACAGGGCATGCTGTTGAGCTGTTTCTCATAAACAAGATCCAAATTATTGAGATTTTAATCCACCGCTTAAAGAGCAGAAACATGAGGAGGATCTAGAAGATTGCAGGATCTGGAGAGGTTCTGGATTAAGGAGCTTCAGCTTCTCCAACCTCAACAAGTTTTATACTAAATACAGGGGTGCTAATATCTGAGACACTTTGTTCTGTTAATTAAATGTTCTTTCTCCTTCATTTGAAGCTCGTCCTGTTTTAGAATTTGGCTCTGAACTGCAGACTTGGTGAATGGCGCCACCTGGAGAGGATTCGATGTAGGTCGATTTTAAACCTGATCTCCACAGGGGGGAGCTCAAAGGATCAGGAATATGTATATCTGTAATAGTAAATAAATTACGAACACTGATCTACAGGATCGTTTACATCAGAAATGACAGACACAGTCTTAACACAAATGTTTAATTTCCAAACAAAAGGCGCCTTGGTACGGAACACGCTTACATGAGACATTTAAAGCATGGTCAGATTCAGAAACCTTTCAAAATCATCACTAGATCATATGGAAAGCTGCCTAAATATAAGGACACCCCCTCCAAAACCTACAGTGGAACAGCTGTCTAATTGTTTAACCCACCAGCACAGGGACCCTGGGAAGCCGGTCAGGAGGATCATCCGCTAGCCTTGGGCTCTCCAAAGATAAGCACCAGACCCCCACGGCCTAGACCAGCCCAAATTAAGTCATACCTTAATTTGCCCATCCCGGAACAAGAAACCTGGACAGGACACCAACTGATCACAGGGAACATGCATAGTAACACTGGGACATTTTAGAGACAACAATTAACCTAACCTAAGGTATCACTGGAATGTTGGAGGACACGGGGAAGGCCAGGAAGTGAACTAGGGATTTGTGGAGCGACAGAGCTACGTACAGACATGATGAAGGCTGAAATACAGAAAAATGTCTCATTCAGGTGGCATCGGGTGGCGCATTGACAAATCAGTACAGGAACAGGGGTTGGAGACCCTCAGTTCAGCCCTGGCATGATGACAGTGACCTCTCTGATCCCAGATGGACTGGTGCCCCTGCCAGGGTAAATCTATTCCAGGATCAACTGACCAGGACAGAGAGTGGACAATATTGAAAAATTAGCTTTGAATAAAAATCTCAGTTATTACATCGAGCAGAGCTGCATATTGTGTGTTTTTAACATTTTAACCACAATGTTCAAAGACTCAGTTTGTTTACATTCTACATCCAAATAAAAATCGAATCAAGAGTGTTTCGGGTTTCCCCCTGAGGGTCTGTCCTCACTCCAGATTCTGCCTCAGGATCCTTTTCTCCTCCTCCACAAAGTTCTTATCAGACGTGGCCTGACCCAGATCCCTCTTCCTCTTCTCCTTCTGTTGGAACGTCTCCACCCGCTGCTTCTTAGCCGACTTGTTCATCCTCTCCTGCTTCGTCTCCTCATCATCATCTGCAAATGACAGGGAGGTCCATATAAATAAAGAAAACCCAAAGGAGAGGGAACACGAGAATGGTGTAGGGACCCACAGCACACTGTTAGGAGTTTATTTAAGAGCTCATTACCTGAGAGCTGAAGCTCGTCCTCAGGTAGGAAGCGAGCCTGGTCCATCTGGCGATGGGGAGCGTCGTCCCCGTTGTCCTCGTACACGCTAGACCATTTTATAGCCATGTCCATGCCGGGGGGCGCTCCTTTCTTCTCCTTCACCTCATAGCTCTGAGGAGGAGGAACGGCATTGCTCTTCCAGGCCTTAAACTCTCGAGGAGGCTTAAAGAGAGACACAAACCGACGAGAGTCTGATTTAAAAGGCTAGAACTCATCGATAGCGAGCGGTGTGTGTGTGTGTGTGTGGTGTGTGTGTGTGTGGTGTGTGTGTGTGTGATCTCTAACCTCCTCCGGAGCTCTCACTGCCCGTTTATCCCAGTCGATGTGTTTATTAAGCGGGTTATAGAGGAACGCGGGTTTGCTGACGGTTCGAAACAGATCTTCAGGTTTCGGTAACGGAGCTGCAGCTGCTTTTTTCTCACTTTGTTTATCCTCAGCCTGCAGCTTCTGTTTCTTCTTCCTCACTCCGTCATCATCATCATCATCATCATCTTCAGTACTGTCACTCACATCACTGTCACCGTAACCCATAAAGAAATTCCTGCCTGCACTTTGCTCCTCATCCGCCATCCTGATCCAAATCAACCACAAAATAAAACACAGCAGGCTTCAGATTCAGCACGAACATAAACAGAACACAGCCTGTCTGCGGCGCCTAATGATGACGTCACTAGGTCCCTTCAAAGGTGCACTAAGTGTAGTAAATAAGTAGTAAATGGAAAATAACAGTGGGAAATGATGGAACAGGCCGTAGAACGTAGCGAGTAGGGAATATGGAGTAGTGAATAAGGGCTAGAGGACAGGGAATGTATAATAAACAGTAAATAGGGAGTAGTGTGCAGGGAATAGGGCTCGATTTGGAACGCGACCGTCGCGTCTTCTCCTGGGATAGCATCATCAGCGCGCGCGCTGTACCGCGAAAGAGAAATAGTTCGAAATTCAGATTAAATTTAGCTCAGGACTGTCTTTTGTCACGGCAGGAATAACCACCACATCACATTAACGTGAAGCGCAGGTAATAAAACCTAAAGTTCACGTTGTAATTATTTTATTTTGACTCGTTAAATCTTCTGCGCGTGCTCGCTTGTTTAATTTAAAAAGCCAGTGACCGTTGCTGAACAGTTGGACTGAGTAACAGCAGTCATGCTAGTTATGCTAGCAAAAGCAATATACTGTTTAAAATCGGTGTTATGTTTATTTACTTACACTTTATATAAACTGGGAATATTACTGGATGTGTTTAGTTAACGTACGTGTTAAAAGTGGAAACGTAACAGCGAATATACTCATGTTTATGTAAATAAATAGAATCACGGTGTTCCGTACAGTGAATATTAATTGGCAATTCTTAAATCATTGTTATTATTATTATCATCGTTTTTAAAAAAATACCACAATAAATATCAGTCAATACACAGCCACAGCTCTGGTATCAGTATTACACTAGTAATGGGGACTGTGTGTTAGCCTAGTGGTTAAGGTGCTGGATTATAGACCAGAAGGTCCAGGGTTCAAATCCCACCTCTGCCAAGCTGTTGGGTCCTTGAGCAAGGCCCTTAACCCCCAATTACTCCGATTTAAGTTGTTCTGGGTAAGTGATGGAGTTGAATGCTTAAAACTTTGAAAACCAGCTTAATATGGGTTTTTGCTAGTTTAGACTGGAATGGCTGGGTGGCCAGCTAGTCTAGCTGGTTTTTGCCCAAGCCCCTCTAACGCCAGCAAACCAGATCATTTGGACTGGGCTGGTCTTTTTGGCAGGGTTGGCATTTTATTGGTGTGAGTTGGTTTCCTGTCCTTGTGTCCCTTCCTGGCACTTTCAGAGAGGTGAAAGTAAGAGAAACAAGGAAAAGCAACTAATAAGTTGAGAAAAATGTGAGATGAAGCAATTCCAGCTTTGAGTTGGACTAAGTTTGTGTGACATTTTTGGCTGAGGCGTGTGTTAAAATAACACTGAGAAACGTTTACCTTTTGTGTGCTTTTCTTACAGTAAGCATGGCAGCTGCTACCAAAACCCCTCCGGGTACAGATCCCAAACAGCTGGAGCGCACAGGAACAGTCCGGGAGATCGGATCTCAGGCCGTCTGGTCTCTGTCTTCCTGCAAACCTGGTGGTTGCTTTAATCTTTTTCATTCATTGTATGTTTGTTACTTAAGTTTTGTCATGTATTTTGACACTAACCCAACACCTGGGTCTAAACCGTGGTTTGTTGATTCTGTGTCGTCGGCAGGTTTCGGAGTGGATCAGCTGAGGGATGATAACCTGGAGACGTACTGGCAGTCCGACGGATCCCAGCCTCACCTCGTCAACATCCAGTTCAGGTCGACACCGAGCTCGTCACACCATAGGAGTCCCGTTTTGTTTTCATCAGTAACTAACTCCAGCGTGTGTGTATTTCAGGAGGAAGACGACGGTGAAGATGCTCTGTATTTACGCTGATTATAAATCTGATGAGAGCTACACCCCCAGCAAGATCTCCGTCAGAGTGGGAAACAACTTCCACAACCTGCTGGAGATCCGCGTAAGAGTCACAGCTGTAGGAAGCACAGAAATAAAACGAACAGCTCATACCACTTGAGTTTCCTACAAAGGCGAAGGAGATATATAAAAAAAAAATACAAACAATGTCTCCTCATTAAGAACAGACCACAAAATTCTGGTCCTGGAAGAAATTCTGGATTAGGCTCAGTGCTGCTGCCACGAGGCTCATCTAAAAGTCACCACTAGGAGGAGCTACAACACATAAAGCATAACTTGTAAAAATAGAATGATAATTATAAATTGGTTGCCATGGCAAAATGCAAATAAACATGGGATTTAAAGGAAGAGAACTTCAAATAATTGGTTCAGATATTATCCTGTAGTCAGTAGAGACTTTTATTAAAATTAGTTGGTTATTGTAGGTTAGTTAGAAGTCATATAGGGAACAAGGTGAAGTATTACTGCTCATATGGAATTTATAACCTGTGTGTGTGTGTGTGTGTGTGTGTGTGTGTGTGTGTGTGTGTGTGTGTGTGTGTGTGTGTGTGTGTGTGTGTGAGCAGCAGTTGGAGATGGTCGAGCCGAGTGGATGGATCCACATCCCTCTGTTGGACATGGCGAACAATCCTATCAGAACCTTTATGATCCAGATCGCAGTGTTGGCGAACCACCAGAACGGACGCGACACGCACATGCGCCAGATCAAAGTCTACACGCCCATGGAGGAGAGCTCCATCGGCAAGTTCCCACGCTGCACCACCGTCGACTTCATGATGTACCGCACCATCAGGTGACCTTTAACGGGACCATCTAAGAGCTGTGGAGTTTGGACTTATTTATTATATGTACATTTTTTTATCGTAAGCTGATCCACATGTTAATACTCTGCATTAACGTGCCTGTATTTTACGGTTTGAGCCATGGTTTTTGGGTTAAATAATAAATGTGAGATTTTTTTGGAAGGTTGGTGGATGTTTTTCACTTCCAGCATTGATTAAACTCGTTTGGGTCGCTCCAGTTAAACACTTTAAGTTTGATCTGATTCAGAGGATTTAAAGAACCGGAGAAACAGTGCAACCCTGATTACTTAATCCCAGAGTACAGGGGCCGGATTCACAAATTCACTTTTTTAAGAAAAAGACTCAAAATACAAACATATAAGAAGTTATTAAGAATGGTCTTAAAATATATTCTACAAAAAGAACGTAATTGTTTGTAACTCGAGTTGAATCATTCTGTGGGGTAACAGAATAGATAAAAGGGGTGTCTGATGCTGTGCCAGGTCACCCTGTAACCCTAAACATGCCACGCTGTACTGTGGAACTCTGCACCTGCGCTAGAGGCCAAACGGTCTTAACGCTCTGGCTGATAAATAGCGAGTCTGCAGGACCTGAGGCTTTGGGTTCAGTCGTCTCGTACACTGTGGTGCTTCCTGTCTGACTTCCTGTACGTAGTTCCAAGGTGCTGTGCATCATATCGCATGTGAAAGCGGCGTGCATTTGCAGACAGGCATCCTGTTCAGACTCTCACCATCGATGATACCAACTTAGAAAATCCAGAGAGGGAAAGAAGAAGCCATTTCGTGTGAGCGAGACACGTTCAGCTCGTGTGTTCTCAGAAAGAACTCCAAAAAAAAATAAAAGATGCACAAAAAGAAAGTTCACCTGCTCTGTAAGTTTTTATAATTTTTTGCTATTAAAGTATTTTCTTGGCTGTTATGGTCAACTGAGTTTAATAATAGCACATGTTTTTTATTATATATGTATTATTTATATGGTGTGTTTTATTGTGTATCAGGTGATAATTTAATCTGCATTTTTTATTTAAGCATCGTTCCTAAATCATGTTTCTCATGAGATGATGATTTTAAACATGCTCGTTAAAAGTTTATCAGAGTTTTTAAGGTTGTGTATAAAGGGGAAGTTAAAACTAAAAGAATTAGAATTTTAATAAATGCATTTCAGACCTTTCACTGAGGAGAAATAGAACTAATATTTAAAAAACATAAGTAAATAACAAGTAAATTAATTCAAGAAACAGATGCAAAGAATAAATTAAGAAATAAAATCTGATGCACTGGGAAAAAAACAGGCCTAAATATACGAACAAACAACAATAGAAAAGACAAAAACCCAGAACAACAGGAACTTAAACACAGAGGATGACATGAATCTCTACTTTTGTTTTTAGGTCTGGAAAAAATAACACTGAGAAAGTGGTTTAACATTCCGCGTGTAAAAGGGTGTCTGTATTTTAAGGATCTGTTACGTCAAGGAGATGGACCAAAAAAGAAATTTAGAACCAGAGCACCAAAAAATACTGGAAAAAAGATAGAGAGAGAAACAGGATTAGTCTGAATTATTATTAGATATCCTAACTAAACTAATTTAACACATCCCTATTTAAAAATGTTTGTTTGGATAGAAATTTGTTCTATAACAAACCCTGAAGATGATAAATAATGTATAAACAAAGAAGCTGCTGGTGAGCCTGGATTGGATTGTTGTTATATATTGATATTTGGACCTAAAAAAACAAGCATCAAATAAATTATTGCAGCTGCACATATTTTATAAATATGCTTATGATCAGAAGGTTGTAAATTCCTAATGTGTTACCTAATTAATAATAAATAAATCGATTTTAAGATTCTTAGGTTAATTTCATTATAATCTTGACTCCTTTGTGTGTCAGTAACCCTGAATATTTATATAGAGAAATTCATACCTAATAAATTCATACATTTTGTCACTGTAAATTAATTAAATCAAACTTTTTTTACCTAACTGTATTTACACATTACACCTTAATATTTATACAGTTCTAATCAAGTGAGCAGTTCGTTACAAGTAATCACTTTTTTTATGTCTCAAGTTTTCCTTGTTTCTTTTTCCCTTTAGCCATTGTGCTGTATATGAGCATGGTAACGAGTGGTCTTGCTCTGTCGACAAACAGTCCACAACCTGAACAAAACACTGTGAGCACTACAGCAGAAGAATGGGATGCTTCCTCTCATGGCATGGTTAATGCCACCAGTGGATCTGGTTTAAGGAGTACAGAAAACTCCACACCATTATCGAACGACAACATCACTGAGAACTACAATAACTATGATTATGATATGTCTGAGCTGGAGCCTGAGTCTAAGTTTACAACCAAACAGGATCAGACCTCCTCAGTTCCATCTCTTCCCTCATCAACCAAAGCTGCTGCTGATCCTCTCCATCCAGGTACTGTAGCTTTACCTTCAGGCTGAACTACGCTCTGCTCTTTATACTTTACTGTGTTATATGCTTATATTATATAATCATAGCTTATATACTAAATATAGAGTGGAACCTCATAATTCCAATTTTAGAGCACCAAATTTACAAGTAATGTAAATAAGATAATTCTGTTCTTTTGCCAGTATATGGATTTTTAGCAGTTATTCTGATATTAGTATTCATGTTACAGCTGATATTTATTATACAATTATGTGATTTATTTGCTTTCTTTTTTTTTTTTTTTTTGGCTCTTTCTTATCAAGCACACTGTCTGATGTTGTTTAGGTGTGTGTTCACTCATTACCTTACTCACACACTGAATTGTTCTTGTTGCTGCCTGTACCAAGTCTATACAAAAAGTCCCTTAGCATTTTTCCTTCATGTGAACTGCAGCTTTACTTTTACAGCAACCGCCATGTCTGATCTTCCTGTTTTTATATTTATACAGTTTGTAAGAGCAGTTTTCACATGAATTAATATTCATATCAGCCAGAATATTGTGCTAATAATCAGTTATCGTATCGGCTCAATAAATTCAATATTTATGCCTCCCTAATTAAAAGTGTGAATGAAATACAGGAAGTCAATAAAGACATGAAATAAGCACATGTCAGGCAGTGTCTGAAATCACACCCATAGACTGATATACATGTACATGTACATAATATAATAAGTTATTTATAATTATGTTATGTATAAGTATACTCATGATTGGTGATTGATGTACCGTAGTGGTGTACTATTGCCAAAGATGTTAGGTTAATTGGCGTTTCTAAATTGCAGTGTATACACACCAAGACATGGGTTGTTCCTGCCGTGCACTGGGGTTCTCATGACCCTCACCAAGAATAAGCAGATAAGAAAATGAATGAATACTAATCAGGCTCAGCTGCTGGAAACGGGAGCTCCCGAGGTCCCGGGTTCGAATCCTGCAGAAGACCGGCACTCGGTCCTGAGTGTACTTCCTACCCTGTGACCCTGACCTGAATAAGTTGGAGGTGTAAAGCAGGATGCTTTGTGTAATATCTTTTTAGAGCAGAGCTGTTTAGGTTTGTGCTTTTAATCTGTGGTTTTTGGATGATGGAGGTTTCTGCTGCAGACCTACGTGGGTGCTTAGCATGGTACAGAAATGAATAGATACATCATCATACTATGTATAGTAAGAGCTCTAAAGTGGAGAAGATTCCATTTGAATCTCAATTGACTTGGTGCACTGTGTATTTTACAGTGGGGATGTGTTACCCCGTACGTATGGTACCAGATAAAGGCTGGAAACAGAAGGGTAGAGGAATCTTCTCTAAATGCTACTAACGAGCAGTGCCAGCGTTGTTGTTCTTAGCTTCAGTAAAGAAACCTTTTTTCATCTTACGGTTCATGTAAGGATTGGTGCTGGTTGGTAGGAGGATTTGAAAGGTGAACGTTTGTGTAGGTTTGTTTATTCGCATTTGTCAGGTTATCTTGGGGAGGAGGAGGAGGAGGAGGGAATCAGATCGTTTCCTGAACTGAACGTGCAAATAAAATGTGGTCGATGAAAGCACAAAAATACAAGCTGGTGACATTTCAGGATCACTTGGTGATTTCTTCTTCTGAATGTCAAATTAAAGGTTGTGATGATGTAGGTTTATGATGGTATTAAAGAAGTTGCAGTGCTTGTGTGACTCCTTTTCATTTAGTTTTGTGTTTAGTTTTTTTTTTAAACCTAAGTGGCTGAATTGTTGGCTGTGTGAAGGGAGTGAGCTGCAAGACTCAAAACCCTTTCACACCTCAAGGCTTGAGAAAAAGTCTTAACACCCTGCTCGACTGACATATTGATTTTTTTAATAAATTAAAAGCGCTTTGGAATAAACTTAACTGTGAGGTAAGTGTAAATCCTAAAGCGTAGATTTTATATTAGAGTGAAAATCTAACCATGAGACCTGTGTGTGAACAAAAAGTTTGGCATTCAAATGAATCTTCATGACCTTTGAGGTGTCTGAGCTTAACCCTTTCCATCCTGAATTTATTTAAATAAAAAATGTTATTAATATAAATTAAGGTTCGATCTCAGCTGTAGCAGTCTGGGTCCTTTTTTAATGTGGATTTTGCATGTCCTCCCCGTGTCCTCATTCATTTACTCTGGGTGCCCCAGTTTCCTCCCACAGTCTGAAGACGTGCTTTTTAGGTAAATTTATTACTCTAAAGTGGCCTCGTCAGAAGCTTGTACGATGCCAGTAGATCCTGTAATTTGCATGTAGCTTCTTGTGATCACACCTCACATTTGTTTTTGTGTTACAGTCGTGTACACAGCACTGCCCACCATTAACAAGAGTGCAGGTGAGCATCACTAAACTGGTTAAAACATGAGAGATTTAACTCTGTATTTATCTAAACCTAAAAGGTTGTTCTTTGTTTACAGGGGTCTTCATTTTTATCATCATCCTGATCCTCATCGCTGCGTTGGTCGTCATTTTGTACATTTTCTGGAAGAAAGGAAGGGTGAGAAAAGCAGCTATATAACAACAATAATTCTAAGGTCTTCGTACAGTCGAGTGTTGTCTCAAATCAGCTTTATAAATATATAAATCAACAGACCGGACTGAGTAAGGCTGTGTTAGGATTTAGACTCAGACCCAAACTCATTTGCTGACTTAGATGGTTTATATAAGGATTAAATAAAATCCATAAGAAGAAATAGGTTATTCATACAGACACTAAATAGGATAAATAATATAGAAAATGTGCTAAAACAAACGGAGGACATAAAGGCTATGCATTATTTAATCTGTTAGAAATACTATGAAATGTTGAGTACTAATATTTTTATTTCAGGTCACATATTTATTTGAGAAACAACTGTTATATTCACATAAATACACTGATGAGATGCATTAGTGTTACCTCCACAAATATTAAATATACAATCAAAACCCACAATGTGTAAATACAGGTTTATGATCGAGCCTTTCCATTGGTACGAGGGGATTCTGCACACGTGCATATAAAATACATATCTCACAAATTACACCTTCAGACTTTGGTTCCACAAAAAACCTGACTTTATGGGTTTAACATACTTAATCCATTTGACCCAAATATGGATGAAAAGTTACTTGTTAAGTAAGGCAGGTATCCTTAATTATATATATCATACATTATATCTATTTATCCATTCACAGTGGGTGCGTCTGGATTTATTTATTTTACTAGCTAGTAAAAGTAAAATTTCCTGCCCAAATATAAAGAATTACATTTAAAAGGGATGCCTTTTAAAAATAACTTCTAAATTTCTGTGTATCCCCTTTAAAAATGAGGTTTAGTTCCACTGTGTCTCCAACACCTGATGTGATGTACTAATAAATTACCTCTGGAGTTTTATATCGCATCAGGTTCAACACATCTCACCTGAAACATAGCAGTGTTTGTTTAGCTAAACGTGTGTGTGTGTGTGTGTGTGTGTGTGTGTGTGTGTGTGTGTGTGTGTGTGTGTGTGTGTGTGTGTGTGTG
>JAVSBU010188050.1:0-12274 GCA_033118015.1 Loricariichthys derbyi
TATAGCTGATACTCCCACTAGTCAGTTTGAACTGAAGAAGCCTTTCGGATGAGAGGTGAAACGTCTTCAAGAATCTAAAAACAAGTCCAGTTGCTCTCTTCTACCACCTCAAAACTGAATGCAATGTGTCTTCATACAGAGAGACACACAAACAGCAGAGACAGAATAGCAGAGTATCTCAAAAAACAAACAGTACTTAAGTGTTTTGTTTAAGTAACATGATTTTAATTGTAATAGATGTATACATGTATTTAAATTCCACACCATTTAATGCAAAAGCTCTCCTTAAAGTAAGGAGTATTTTACATGTTCTGATCTAGATCAGAGAATGTGAACAATCCCAGTATTGGTGGAAAGATTGAATTATTTATTGGTTCTATCTGTCAAGCCAGAAAACGAGCACAAAGATAAATGTAAGTTCAAGTGCTGGTGGAAATCATATAGTGGCGTGAAAGCAGGTGAATGGCAAACATGGAAATGACGATTCAAAGACGCACTAAGTTAGGATACACAGAGATAAAGCATAGGACAAGAGGTCATGATAAAAAAAAAAAAACAACAGTGCTAGACTCAACATAGGAATACACACACACACATAACCAGCCACACAGTACAGGAAGCTACGAGCAGAGTGCACAACACTTGACAGGACAGATTACACAGCACCGGCTATAATTAAGCAGCTCGCTGTGGAAGGTGAAAAGAGTCAGGTACAGGTAAGGGTCATGTCCTGGTGCACATCATCCTAACACTGTTCTGAGTTTGAGAACCCAGTTAAAAATAATAAGGACCTCAGAAAAAAATAACAGTTGATGCACATCAGGTGGGCAAGGGATATAAAACCATCTATACATAATTTGGACTTCAACAATCCATAGTCAAACAGATTGTGTAAAAATGGAAGAAATTCAAAACCATTGTTACCCTCCCTAGCAGTGATCTGCCAAAAAAGACCAGTCCAATAGCAAAGTATGCAATAGACCACATGGTCTAGCCAGAGTACCTTTTGAGCAAATAAAGGCCTCTCTCACCTTGAATAAAATGTTAAAATTAACGAGAGCAGTGAACATCAATGGTGTGCATGCAAGCATTTCAATGAGAAATCCACTGCTCTGATAAAGAACATTGTTGTCTGGCTGCAGTTTGCTAAAGATCATGTGGACAAACCAGAAGGCAATTTTTGAAGGAAAATGATCAAGTAGAATGCTTTAGTTTAAAAGAGTAGCATTATATTTGGAGAAAGGTGGTAGTGTGGTAAAGGTTGTGGTAGTATTATGGTTTGGGTTTGTTTTGCTATATCTGGGTCAATATGACTTGGCATCATTGATAGAACAATGAATGTTGAATTATAACAGCAAATTCGAAAGGAAAATTTACAGGGTATCTGTAAAATTCAGCTGATGAACGTGATTCATGCACCATGGCAACAACCTCAAGAACAGAAATCATTCTACCATAGAATGATTCAAAAATGTTTTTAGAATGGCCGAGTCACAGTCTTGACCTTACTTTACTAGATATATTCACCAGACAAAAAAATAGTCTCCTTGTGTGTTTAAGGTCGCAGTAACTTCAGGCTCCTGCAGATGGCACTGCATGCGGATGATCAGGCTATAAATACCTACATGTTGTGTGATGGGATTTAGAGATTGAGAAGAGGTGGTACAGTTTAGTGAATGTTTTGTCAATGTGTGAAAAATGGGTCACAAACAGACAATTGTCACAAAGCAGTAATTGCATTAGAGCAGGCCAAAGGCCAGAATGTGAAGGAAGTAGCTGAATTTGCAGGTCAATCAAAGTGTATGATCATATGGGTCCATTTTTTTGTCTTATTTGTCTGTCCAGTTGGGTTGTTTTCATCTACTTTTGACCTTTTTCTACTATCCTGACATTGTTCTGACACGGTTGAGTTTGAGAACCCAATTAAAAAATTATAAGGACCTCATTTTCATTTTCTTATCTGCTTATTCTAGTGAGGGTCGTGGGCGAGCCAGTGCCTATTCTGCGACACAGGGAGGGTGCCAGGCAGTAAAAACCCTATTCAGGATGCCAATCCATCATAAACACACACACATTCATAAACACACTCATACTCTAAGGACTCTTTGGAAACATCAGTTAACCTAATACATATGTTTGGAAAGTGGGAGGAAACCAGACTACACAGAGAAAACCCATGCAGACACGGGGAGAACATGCACACTCCACACAGGTCGAGCCCGAGGTCTGTATCGAACCAGAGAACTCAGAGCTGTGAGATGGCAGTGCTAACCACTGCCTGTCATCTACTTATAGTAGTTCTGAAATGTGATGTTTCAGGTCATATTTATGCAGAAATATAAACAGTTCTAAATGGTTCACAAACTTTTAAAGTACAACTGATATAGCTATTCATGCTGCGTAGAAAAACATATTAGTTCCCAAGTCATGGCAGAAGTTACTCAGTTGTGAATGGCTTTTTGGGCATCCCTGGGATGTTTTATGCTTTAATGGTTTGGCAGGCACTCCTAGTACCCAAATATATGTGCACTAACACAGAAAAAGTGACATTCATTTCTCAAAAGCATACAGTTTGTGATCATAATAGACATTTGGCTTATTTTGTACCAGGTTAAAGGATGAATCATCATCAAGTGATGATGACAGTACAGCTGCTAAGCAGAATTCAGCATGCAGCCAGCCAGACCTGCTCCACAGTGCTAGCAGTGTTTGCTACAGGAAGACCCTTCGCTTGTCATCAGAGGAACTGGTAAGGTTTTATTTGCATACACTGTACTTCTGTTTTAATCAGTATACAACTTACCTACCATAAGATCAGATTCTTTTTTATTTATTATTTTATGATTAACTATGATTAATTTATGATAATTCTGTCATATAATTTACACAAAACATACTGTAACTAGTAGTTTAAGTACTGCTATCATACATTCTGAATTAAAGCTAGTAGAACAAGTGGGGGGGTGGCTTGGTTGCTCAGTGGGTAGCACTGTCACAGCGACAAGGTCCTGGGTTTGATCCCAGGTGCAGCGGTCTGGGTCCTTCTTGTGTCTTCATGGTTTACTCTGGGTGCTCTGTTTCGCTCCCACAGTCCAAAGTCCTTTAAGTTAATTGATTAAAGAGACCCTAGTGTGTGAGTGTGTGTGATTATGTGCCCTACGATGGATTGGATTATCTCTGTCTAGGCATGGGCTCTCCTGCAACTCTGTCCAGGATTAAGCAGATAAAAAGTGAATGAATGAAAACAAAGGGATTGTAATGCTTTTATGGAATGGTAAACATCAGTCAGCATATGACTTCCATCATTATTTGCATTTTTGAAATTCTTCATCAAAATACCTCTAACGATGACCATCTAATCTCTGCCATTGAAAAACAAACACTATGAACTAGCCTCTGTCGCTATAACACTATAATATTATGATTTACAAAGTTAACAAACATAAAATCTGTTCTCAGGCCAGCCTGCAGTTAAAAGAGGGCCCCAATGATGTGGTTTTTAGTGTGACTACTCAGTACCAAGGGACATGTCGCTGTGAAGGGACCATTTATTTGTGGAACTGGGATGATAAGATTGTAATTACGGATATAGACGGTACCATCACCAGGTGAGAATGGATAGAGAGCTTCACATATTGTGTTCATATTAAACCAATAGGCAGTATTAGGCTAAATTAACTGTAGTCAAGTTTGAGGACTGAATAGGTCACAAAAACTAGTAAAATGTGTTTGCTGTGTTAAGTGTTTAATCACTTAAGTCACATGTTAAATGGTAATGGTTGATTCCTGTCTACCTACAGATCAGATACCCTTGGACACATTTTGCCAACACTGGGCAAAGACTGGACACATCAGGGCATTGCCCATCTCTACCACAAAGTTAGCCAGTAAGTGTTACATTTCCACAGCATTATGTCGTAAAAGGTCTAGAAAAATCATGTGCTCTTCTTCCATATTCTAGATGTAAAGAAACTCTACAATTATTATGATGTTCAAATTAGCTACCTTACCAAAAATACCTTTTAACTCTTGTTTATCAACAAATAGTAAAGGAATGCTAGTTAGCATTACTGGCACTTTTCAAGGATTTGGGTAATAACAATCTTATAACAACAATAAATACAACGAACAAATATTCCTCAAACATAAGGAAATGCTTAAGCCCCATTTACACATAGATGGTTTAGTCGGCAGGTAGTTCCAGCGATTAGAAATTAGAAACAGGGATTAAAAGTATCAAACGCCGTTGTTTGCGTTGTCTCCATCGTCATGTGAATTATCTGGTCTTCTCCCGGAGCGCTCCCGGAGATTCATGTGACGATGGAGACAACTAAACCGCCGACTAAACCGTCTATTTGTAAATGGGGCTTTAGAATTTAGCGAATAGAAATAATTTCTTGTTAATAAAGTGTTGTTTTATTTCTAAAATATTGTATTATTTTTAAAACATATGGGGCCAAATGGTTAGGACTGTTAAAGAAATTTTTAAATAAACGAGTGAATCTTTGGGGAAAAATCTTTCTTTTTTATTAGTATATATGAACTTTATGTCCTGTTTTTCTGCTTTCCAAATATGATATTACACACATGCCAAATGCTTTACATGTTAGATGTACACTCATACAAAAAACTAACCAAGAATAATTATATAAAAGCCCTGAACAACAGTCACTGGTGAGTTTGCGTTTGTGATGATGACGACAGATTACGCATGCGTCAGTGATGACGATGGCGCACAGTGATGGCGTGAGTTTTAAATTGCCGTTTTCAACTATGCAAGATTGGTGGCAATATGCAGCATATGTCGGAGGGCATCACACTGCACAGTGTTTCTCATTGTTTTCCTTTCAGTTGGCTGTTATTACCAACCTTTTTAGGACCCATAATGACTTATTTGAACTAAGATTACTGAACTGTAGATGTAAAAATAAAAAAATAAAAATAATAGAAGAGCTATTGTGAGACTGAATGTGTTTCGGCTAGAATGTGTTGCATGACTCTACTTATACAAGGTTAAGCAAGTGCACCAAATGCAGATGAGTGCTAAGGCAATTGTTTCTTCTTAAAGAGAACCAAGGTACAACTGTATATCTAAAATGTGTATGCTGCCTCTTACTGATATGGAAATGCCATACTGCGCCACGAGACAAGAGCATCACACCAACAAGGTGGAGTGGGATAAAAAGCTGCAAATAAAGAATGCTTTTGTTTAAGAATGAATTTGTTTAAGACCAAATATTACCAGCTGCTTGGCAGTTTTATTTAATACATTGGCTTGAGCTCTTTTTGACAAAGAATGCCAATAACTCTGGAGTTGACTAAATAATATCATAAATAACTAAATAAAATAATAGACAACTCAGAATTATTGGTGTGGTCCAGAACTATATGTTTGTTCCTCCTATTTTCAGTTAAAATATGTATTTTTCAGATATTTGCTTTCATTTCATAACCTCTTTGTTCGTTCAATAGGAATGGCTATAAGTTTATGTATTGCTCTGCGCGGGCAATTGGAATGGCTGATATGACAAGAGGCTATTTGCACTGGGTAAATGAGAGAGGCACTATGCTACCTCAGGGTCCAGTTCTGCTCAGCCCCAGTAGTTTGTTCTCTGCACTACACAGGTAAATCTGCACAAATCTTTACTTACTATTATAAATAGATACATCAACCCCAGTGGTGTTTTTGAAATGCATTAATAATTTCTGCTCCAGGGAAGTGATTGAGAAAAAGCCTGAAAAGTTCAAGATTGAGTGTCTGACTGACATTAAAAACCTATTTTATCCGAACACTGAGCCTTTTTATGCTGCATTTGGAAACAGAGCAACTGTAAGTGGTGATTGGATTCTGTAATATTAAGATTGCAATTTACTTTTACACTGAAGTATTTTTCTATTTGTAGGATGTATATTCGTATAAGGAGGTGGGAGTCCCGCTAAACAGAATTTACACTGTGAATCCTAAAGGAGAGCTCATCCAAGAGCATGCTAAGACAAATATATCATCGTAAGTACCTGTTTTAAAGTTACACTTGACATAGAATGCTATTTATGGCCTATCTAAAAGCAATTATCACACAGTAATTTGCAGACTGTATGTCTGTACTTCCATTTTTATATTATCCATTTGCTATTTTACTGGCAAATGGAAGATGTACAAAGTATTAAATGAAGGTTTGAAAGCATTTTTAAAAATGAAAAAACAAGTGATTATTTTCCCTCAAATTAAATGTACTTCAGATAGTAGTTAGATTTTTTTTTTTTCATTTTTTCAGAGTGAGATTAAGCTAATTCACCAAAAGATGAATTTCATATAACTTAATAAAATTTCATATATTTTTACTCATATTTATCACGGGAGCAATTTTAATATATACAGTTGCAGTCAAAAATATTCAACCCCCCAAAGATGTTAAGGATTTATAAATTTAAGTTTTTTCAAATACCAAGATTCTGCTTTGGATAATAATAATAATAATAATAATAATAATAATAATAATAACAACAACAAGTTACATTTGTATAGTGCCTTTCACAAACCCAAGAATGCTTTACAGCAGTCAGTACAATGAACATCTTTATGAGTTGAATGATACAGAAAATCAGAATAGAAAATGCATGATGTAGTATTTGTGTGTAACAGTATATTTTGTTAAGATAGCCACATCACAGTTATTCAACCCCTATATAATAATGGACTAAAGTGGCATTGAAACATAAGCATTTGAGAACTCTATAATGATCTTTCATTTGCTTCAGCTGTGGTGCATATATAAACCCCACACATGAAGGAAATCAAGGTGAGTTGCAATCATAGAAAAGACAAAGGAGTTTCCACAAAAGCTGAGAGAGGAAATTATTTAATCAGACCTAAAGGGCCTTGGGCATAAGAAAATTTCCAAAAATATAACATCCCGGGAGACACCATTGGGAGCATTATAAGGAAGATTAAACTTATGGAACAGCTGAAAACCTGCCTGGCGGTGAAAGAAAGCCCAAAATTTAATCGAGGGCCCTTAGCAACTTAGTCAGGACAACAACTGTGTGAATGCAAGACACCTACAGGATGACCTGATGAAGGCTGGAACAAGTGCTTCAGTAGCAACTATAACACATTCACTGAATAAACAAGGATTTTATGGCCAGACTCCAAGACGCCTCCATTCTTAACCACAAAGAACATCAAAAGTTGACGAGAATATCCCAAGAGGAATTTGGATAACCAAGAGGAATTTGGATAAGGCTACAGAGTTTTGGGAGACAGTTCTATGGACTGATGTTTTCAATATTCCAATTGAGAGGTGTAAGAAGCTTGTTAGCACTTACTGAAAATGTTAGTTGAAAGTTATAAAAGCTAAAGGATTGTTATGAGGTTGAGGCTAGGTGGAACAGAGGCCCCAACTGTAGACAGCTTCATGAAAAAGGGTAGATTTTATTGAACTTGTAATGAACAGAAATGAGGAAAACACAAAAGCAAAATAACATTTAAATAATAAAATAAGGAAAATAAAATAGCTTTACTGGTAAGGTCACACCTGGAGTTGCGTGGAAACAGTTAAAGCCAGCAAGGTAGGGACGGAGGAAAGAGGAATGGAGGGGGTTGAAGAATAATGCACATGTTGAAATAGTTACATTTCTCATTTGAGCTTCAAAGTTAAGTCAGAGGTGGCTGTAGGTAATATTTAAATTTGTTTGATTATCTGAAACATTTAAGAGTGACAAAAATGCAAAAAAAAAAAAAGAAATCATGAAAGGGGCAAACACTTTTTCACACCACTGTAAATACTGTTTGTTGTTTAATGATGTTTTTGTCATTATCCTTCATCCACATCTTTATAGTGTCAAGACTTTGGAGTTGAGGGGGTTGAATATTTCTGATTGCAACTGTATTTAACGTTATATAATATAATACGTAATTGGGGATATGATCTCTTTTTATATTCCTCTCTCAGTTATGGGCGTCTATGTGAGGTGGTTGATCACATCTTCCCTCTGCTGATCAGAGGCAATACATCTGACTTCCCCTGCTCGGACACCTACAGTCAGTTCACTTACTGGAGAGAGCAGCTACCAGAGCTAGATAATAATGATCAGAATGTGGAAAACAGCTAAGAGTATTCTAAAACTATTTTATTTCAGTAATATACTGTACAACGTACATGTAATTTGGTAAGCCACTGTCCTTATGTCTGAGGTCATGGCAACTGATAACTTTGCTACACAGCATCAATTAATATGTTTGACAGGTTTTATCATGTACAAGGATTATAAAATGAGGAGCTACATGCTTCTGACTAACAATGTATCTACAAACCTGAAAGTAGAACATTACACAAATTAAGCTACTGGTAAATTTATCCTGTATTTTCTTATAAGAATGGACAATTATTTTATAATTAATCAGCATATTTCTAGATATAGGGCTCAGGTGGCACAGTGATCCAACACACTGGCTAACCACCACAGGGAACAGGGTTGAATCTCAGCCGTGCCTTCCAGCCAGGTTGGACATCACATACAAACACAACTAGCTGTGTTTGGTCAAGGAAGAATGGTTATGCGATATGATATATTTGATATGCAACACTGTCCCACACTGCTGTGGAAGTTGTGAGATTTATGGAGTTGTATGGCGGCAGTGATAAGTGCTGGGCAATGTAATGAGGAAAATCATGCAATAATCCTGTAGTTTTTCACTTTCAATAAATTATTCAATAAATTACTAGATATTCAATAATTTATTAAAAATAGTTTTATGTGTATTATTATGCCCAACTGTACTTTAATATAATTGCTATAATCATGATTAAGGGTACGTTTCCCCCTTGATAATTTCCTGTGCTTGATTTGGGACACTCCCACACGTAACGTAGGGAGCCATGTGACGGGAGTAATGAGCACTGGGTAATGTAGTGAGGAAAATTCACGTCCATGTACAGTATTAAATATGTAAGAAATGGGTTGCTATTATATGTATGTTGTATATTAAACTAGTCGAGTTACGATTAATTCAACTTACGATTTGGATTTGTCGGAATATTTCCCCATCGAAAATCAGGGAGTATGTATCGAAATTCTCAATCAACTGTCAATACATGTTTGAAAATATAAAAGATATTGGACAGAAATATTTTAAATGATTAACATGTTCTATTTTGTAGTAACTGTATTACATTATCATAGTGATATACTTCAACTATACACTTTGTGTATAAATTTGTCTATATTTTAGATTTAATTTTTGCAGTGACAGAACTCAAGGTTAACTCAGAGTTCATGCCATTTCTTTCAACTCTTCAGGACATATCAGGTGGTGTGTATTAGGTGAAAACTAAAGGTTTTGTATGTACTCAAGAGTGTACTTTTCGCTAATGCTGCATAAACTAATAACAGAAGAAACTACAGCTATATGCCACTTAACGTCCATCAGACCAGTGTACGTTCCTACACTTTAACAGCTGAGGTGCTAAAGATTATAATAATTTATAATAGGAAGAAAAACTTTCTTGTCTCCAGATGTTGTTGCCTTAAATAAAATTAAAACGGCAAATTCACTGTATGATATTACAGTATACAGTACTGAACTCTACCATATTTTACTTAATAATTATATCAGCTATGGTAGCATATTATTATTATCATTGTTGTTCTTGTAGTGCAGGGCATTTTGCCTTTTCTGGCTTCCTAATTACACTCTTCAGTGGGTTCTTCTAAAATAGATTATGGTTCTGTGTGGAGGCTTGGCAGAACAACCACCAGTGGATCACATCTTCAGCATTGAATAGCCAATCAATGCTGTAGTTCCACGAGCAGAGGTGGGAGTTAAAGTTTAAGAGCAGAAGTTTGTCATTCACACAGAAGTTGTATGTTCACTTGTTCAATAGCTCATGTTTGGACTAGAGATTGTGGTAACTCAGTTGATATGTTTAGAGACTTTTTTGTGTATGTTAGTTGTGTTTATGTTACGTATTTGTAAGAAATTATAAATAGAGTTCATAAGTGTATGTTCCTGTTCTATTGTAAATAAAACTGAAAATACCCTTACAGTTACAGTACCCTAACTAGACTGTAATTATGGGAAAGTCTAAGTAACGTTCATTTTGAATGTTCATTTTTGTGAAACGTCCTGTTTCGCAGATTGTAATGTGGACAGTAAAAGGTCCATACTTGTACTTTGATTTGTACATTGGTCCAACAAACCAAGCCTGTAAACACATCAGCCTCAAGGCTTAGCCTACACCAGAAGAGCAAGAGACAGTAATAAGAAAAGAATAATATTCGCATTTATAACCGAGAAAGTAACTGATCTCAAATAAATGCAAACAGAAAGCTACCGTTAAGGCAAAAACTTACTACCTTCCTGGTCCCTTGCTTGCTTGCTTGTTAGTTCAACATTTTGGACTAGAGACTATTCTAAATCAGCTGATATGTTTAGACACTTTTTGTAAATTAATTGAGTTTGTGTGGATGATACTACTCACTTGTAACAAGATGTAAATGGCCTTTGTAAGTGTATTTTCCTTTCTTAATGTAAATAAAATTGAAAATACCTTTTAAATTTGTTAGAGTTGCATAAAAAGAAATGTGTCTATGATCATTTCTGGTCAGAATCCTGTTTCACAGAATGTAATGCTGACATCAAATGGTGCATACCTGTACTGTTGTTGCACCTGCTATTTCTGTTGCCATGGATAAGAAATGAACAAGCACGCACATGGTTACCTGAAACACTGTTCAGTCTCTTACAAATGTCTTGTTTTGCAATAAGAAAAGAAATGCATTCTGAATGTTAATGACATGCTGTATGTGGTGATGATGTAAATGTTAAACTGCATTTTAATGTAAATGATACGATGCAATTTTATTAAGAAAGATATGCTAAAATATTGCAATATATTGATAGCAGACAACTATAAACCATCATTTGGGATGTAGCTTAAAATCCAACATCTTTGTCAGAGTATTATTAATGTTTGATGAGTTTATCTAAAGAAAAGTGAGGCTTTGATTTCAGCGAGATCACTGGATTAGGTGACCCTTCCCTATAACCTCATTTATAGGAATAACAACTAATATTGTTAGATCATGTTTGCTTGGTTTGTGTTATCTACTCCTGCGCATCTGTTTGCACTCTCTGCGAAAAGCAGGTATTCTTTCTATGAAAGATATTATTGCCAGAGTTGCTGCTGGCAAGTTTCTGCATTGGAGTGTAAAAAGTGTAAAATGTGTTTAAATGTAAAGGTTCATATGAATGTATATATTAAAACCATGCAGCTACATATATGGTGAAATTTTTGTCTTTCTGAACACCATCAAACACAAATTTCTATACAGGATTGTTTTGTAACTTTTTATATATACTTCTTACATATTTTCTTGCTTATCTGGCCAAGCACTTTATAAAAATGCCCTTGGTTGAAAAGGTTTGATGATTTGTCTATAGTTTCCACATTTCACTTCCTCTTCTCACGCAGATATTTGGCTGAAAAAAATTTTAAATGATAAACAATAAACACTTTCAAAATGAACAGAACTTAGTAAAATTTAACAGAAAAGTAAAATGTACCTAGTTGTTCAACTGCTTCCACACACACGCTAGGATACATGCCTTCACTGTATGTGGCAACTATTATATAAAGTGCAGTTTTGACCAGAATCAGACCGTGGTGACCCTAAAGTTAAAGGCAGATGATATTATAACAAAAAAGACTACAATCCTATACTATACTTTTGATGTATTCACACATCACAAGTATAGTGAGTATGTATGCTGATGTACTTACACACTTGCAGTAGATTGAGTTTTTGTCTGCTCGAACAGAAGTGAAGGATTTCTTTTTGAAACACAAACCCTTTTCTCTTGTTGTAGCCAGACATTTGAAGGCATCTGTAATCATCTGAGCTTCTTCAGAAAGGATCTAATGATCAATTATTACAAGTTTAAAAATGCAGTATAGTATAGTACAGTATAGTGTGTGGTGTGTGTACAGTGCCTCCAAGTAGTATTCAACCCCCTGCAGATTTTGCAGGTTTACACATTTGGAGTTAATTTAGCACTGTGAAATTTGCACTGTAGATGGGCCTGGATATGTGAAATCCACTGCAGCAAAAGAAGAATGTTATTTCTCTGTTTTTTATTTTTTACAAATTTTCTAAGTTTACCTTTATTTTCTTAATTTATTTTATCTTATTTTTTTTATTATTTAAGTTTATTTTCTAAGTTTATATATATATATATATATATATATATATATATACACACACACACACACAC
>JAVSBU010188263.1:0-12272 GCA_033118015.1 Loricariichthys derbyi
TATATATATATAGTTATTTATATGTTCAAGTGTAATTTAGTTAATTAGTGATAAGTAATAAGCAAACATCCCTTTTCGTTATGATGAATACGAATCACAGATTTAATTAAGCTTAAAGCCTTCTGAGAGCAGACTTATAGATTAGGAGCGCCCTCTGCTGGTTCTATCATGTAATTACATTTTCCAAACAATAACAATTTGACCAATAAGGTGTGTTTTTGTTATCTTGAGAAGAGCTGAATGTGTTTATAAAGTGAACTGTAGTGGTGTAACCTGAGCCCGTAAAACAATAAATAACAATAAAAAAATCAATAAACATCAATAAATAACATGACTTGAGCAAACTGTGCAATGGTTCTGCATTAAACAAGGTGAATTCCCTCCACAGTGTATAATTAAGTTTAAGTTTAAGCACTTTGTTATGCCACTTGAGTATTTTTTCAGTTATTAATCTGCACTTACTTACTACATTTTAGAAACAGGCTTGTTATTTTAACTTGTATGAATCTATTTATTTATCTTCCTTTTTATTTAATTAATTCTATTCAGGCACCCAATGAACTCAGATTTCTAGGTTTACACTTGACGTGTTGCAGCTGGGCTGATGGTGCACGATCCTAATACAACATGCACCTCCTAATTTTCATAACTTGGTGAAAATGATTTTGAATAAGATCCTGAAGAGCAGATATAGGCTATGAGATGTTCTGATGCTCAGAATATCAGGGATCAAAACAAGTCTAAACATTATAAAATCTAACATAGTTCAACATTCAGAATAATGCGTTCGACTCCCAAACATAACTGTACACACTATTTTTATTAATCATACACTACAGGTTTATCTGTGTTCCTGAATTAAAACTGCTGTTAATTAAAGTGTCTCATGTGATCCCTCTTGGCTGTGTTTCCCTCTGGTTCTTCCCTTTCAAAAGGCTTTTAGCTATACTGCCATAGTTACTGCTGCACTTATTGGTACAAAATATTTATTTTTGTCAACAGAGTTTGTACTTTTAACAATAAATAAATAAATAACCACATTTCCTCTTTTCTCTCTGAGCCAGTGTTCCAGTGCCCGGTGCAGCTCGTGCTGTGGTTTTTCTCCACCCTGGTCCCACACTGAGATGCTTTTTTGCTTCGTCTCCACCCAAGCAGTTCTTAGCCACCAGCTCCACCAGCTCCACCAGCTCCACCACACTCAGACGGCTGAGAACACTGACTCTTTTTGAGTCTTGGTCCTCCCAAGGTTTCTTTCTATTTATGTTTAGTGAGTTTTTCCTTGCCACTGTTGCTCAAATTGGGAATTACACAAGTTGTAAAGCTGCTTTGAGAAAATGCTCCATTGTAAAAAGTGCTATACTATACAAATAAATTTGACTTTGACTAACAGATCACACTTTTTTCCCAGCATTCCTAAAACCCATTGCATTTGTGTTCTGTTTCTGGTTTTGGCTCCTTTTTCTAAAAACCAATGACCCTCAGACGAAGATGATCCAGTGATTTGCAGATGATTCATGTTGTTTTCACAGTTAAGTATCCTAAATCTGAAGCTCTTACACTAATCAACTACGACCTGCTTCAAATATTAAGTTAGAAAGGCTTTGTAAGGCTGTTTTTAACTTTAAGGGCAGTAAGTAGTCTGCACTTTTATACTTCCACGTGAGTAAAATATATAAACTTTAGTTTTTTTAATCAGATTAACTTTAAAGCTCTCTGTGTTATAATCAGTAAATCAGACTCCCTAACTAATGATCTCTTAACTTCTCTATCTACTTAATCAATTAATCTACTAATTTATCGATCGTCTGTATCTGTCTGTAAATCCTGATTCGAACCCGTAACTCCTCCTCAGCTGCCTTTTATCCTAAAACCCCACACAGCTCTGAAAGCTTCCGTTTTGTGTTTGTTTGAATCTGTCAGGTTCAAAGTACAAGGTGTCGCGTTTTATGCTGAGCTCTCTGAAGAACAGGACCGAAACGGGACACGATTTTAAAGGACGTTTTTATGGGCCGAGAGCAAATTGGCCCTGGTGACCAGCGGCCGTGTGAGCGTCTGGTTAAGCAGAACTTCCTGTTTATGGAGCTCAGCGCTGAGCAGAGTTCAAAGGACGTCTGGCTTCTGTCACACTCGCTCCAAAACGTCTGGCAGACACGACTGGCTTCTGAAAGATTACGGACTGCCCAAGAATCGGATGCGACAACCAACATCTGGACATCATTTACTGAGGACTTTTCAGTACTGCTTCCCTCAGGGTGGAATTAAAAAAAAACCATGAAATATACGGGAATACATAAAAATAAACAGCCTGGTCTGTCCTGAAAGACTAAGATGCATTTGAGGAACCTCTCAAAACATCTTAACATGGAAAACTGATGGAGCTGCTACAGGAATCGAAGACTGATCTACTTAATACTGATTTTGAAGAATGCAGACAGAATTTATAAACTTTAATGAAGCTCTGGAGATTTTTTTACACCTCAATTGGAAGCAGGAGTATAAATGTTTCCTGCACTGTAATATCAGCTACTAATGATATCAGGAACCGGTCCACACCCTGATCGTTCTTTGGACCGTGGGATCTTCATTCCAGCGAGGTCTTATCCAGATTTATGACGGCTGTAAATATCAGTCCTTCAGAGTTCAGCTCTGATTTCCTCATTCCACTGCTGAGTGAGAGAAGCTGAACGAGGGCTCAAAAATCCGGACAAAAAGGATCACTTTGGAAACGCTCACTTTGGGACTGGATTTACATTTGGAAGAAACACCAAGACCAACCTCTGGATTAAGAAATTTAAGTTCTGCCTTGTAAGTTTTCCAAAAAGCATTTAGTGCTGACATCTGGGTCCGAAACCTGGGTCCAGGAACCAACAACAGCAGATGATGCCAGATGGGGACTCTCGACTTTAACGCCATGAAAAGGTAAGAAAAAAGAAAAAAAAAAAAGGCTCGCTAGAAAGAGGCGTTCCATCTCAGTTCCAAGATTCAAATCCCAGCCCAGAATCCGCCTGGGTGGTTTGCATGTTCTCTCTAAATCCTTCTGGGTTTCCTCCCACATTCCAAAGACCTGCGTTAGAATGTGTGTCAAAATGACATCTCTAAAGTGTCCCAGTTTGAGTGGGTGATGTTTGTGTGATTATAATGGTGGATTGGTGCCCAGTCTATACTTGGTTCCCACCTTTCACCCTGTGCTGCCAGTTTGACACTGGCTCTCTCTGATACCATATTGAATTGAGCTGCTATGGAAATTTAGGAATAATTTTTAGCTGAAAAGCTGTTGTAATATTTTACCTGGTCTGTTCTTCATGTCCTAGTAGAAACCTGTTATCTGGGCTTAGCTTTAGCTTAGCTTTGTCTTATTTGAATCCACTAATGACCTTTTAACTTAACACACATTTTTTTTGGAACATGGAAGGAAACTGGAGCACCCGGAGTAAACCGACGCCGACACGTGCAAACCTCTGACAGGTGGAACCCGTGCTCAGGATCGAACTGGAGATCTCTGGATGTTGTTGAATCCATTTTGTTCTTAAAGTTTAAAAAATCTGAAATGTCTGTTCTTTAATGTTAGAGAAATAAGTCTTAAAGCTCTTGAACTCGCTGTTCTTATAACAAAGTACATTCAGATAACGAGGTCCAACTGCATTTCCAGCTGTTACGCTGTCTAGAGGATTAATGACAGCACATTACCAAAAGTTTATGGACACCCAACAATTGCATCCAAAACATGGGTGTTAGTTTGGAGTTTTCTTCACCTTTGCTGCTACGACAGCCTTTGTTCCTCTAAAAGGACTTTCCACTAGATTTAGATTCTGGAACAAGACTGTGGAGTCTGCTTCTGATGTTCTGGCACTTTTGCATTCCAATGCATTTTCAAGATGTCAAGTTCTCAAACCAACTCTATGGACTTTATTTAAGGAGAATCTAGAAATGCACCCTCAATCATTAGAAGGGGTGTCCACAAACTATTGCTCATATAGTTTATTTATGTGCTTGTACAACAATCTGTTCTTTAATCAGTGATATATTGACTTTTCCAGAGTTCCTGAGAGTTCATGAGCCAGAATCTGATCGGGACATCCTCAGGTCATGTGCTGATCATTCCAGGTCTTATCATGCTCTGGATTTCCTCAATCCACAGATCCAACAACAAGGACCAGAAGAGCGATGAAACCCCACATGAGGAACAGGCTTCACATTCTTTCTGAAACTGGAATTAGAAAGAAGCTCCAGATTAAGAACATGTAACATATAACAGTGTTCTGAAGACGCTCTGATCTGGAGGAACCAAAGAGTGAATTTTCCTTGGATGCACCGAAAGATGCTGTTCAGGAACTTTTTAGGAAGCAGGATTGATTTTTGTGAGGTTGGAAGATCAAATTTTTTTTGCACCAACAGCTTCCAGGTTATAAAACATTCCAATGGACAATGCTATCCAAAATGGTTTAGTCTTTTTTGGACTCAAGAAGGAAATAAACTCATCTTTCAGCAACAGAAAACTTCCAAACTTCCGTAAATGGACTTAACCCTCATTAGATGAACCTCTGGACCTTCAGGTGCCTTTTAAGAAGTTTTTTCCGTCATAGATTGGAAAGAGAACTCAAGGAGCTTGGACAAGACAACATTGGGTACCTGTTCCACTTCCAGGCTGACGTTCTCATGGACGTGGCTACAAAGTAAGATGGCGCCTGTAAGAATGGAGAACTTCGTCACAGCGGGAAACACTAGCGACAACGCCAGTGATGTTTCAGGGCCAACCGACGTTGAGCGAATCCTTGTTCCCATACTGGACACCTTCATCTTGGTCATAGGGACTTTGGGTCACATCCTAGTGATCATCATTATCTCACGGACAATGAAGCGAGGGCGTCACGGTAATGGGAGTGGAAACAGGGCGGCCCTACAGAATGGAACGGACGTACTCCTCCTGTGTCTGAGCATCGCCGACCTTCTCCTGCTCTCCTGCATCCCGTACCACACGGTCGCCATCGCGAACCGGAACTGGCCTTTCGGAGTCTTCATGTGCAAAGCCGTGAGCTTCCTTGGCGCGATGTGCACCTCCGCAAGTGCCTTCACTCTGGCGACGCTGGCGTTTGTCCGTTATGTCATTGTAGTCCACCCGACCAAAGCCTACCACTGGAGCAGGGACGGGCATGTCAGGGTTGCTGCAGGAACTCTCTGGATACCGGCATTAGTCTTGGCACTACCTCAGTTCACCTCCAGGAGGTTGATCGCAGGGGTCGAAACGCACTCGCCGCGAGAGGACCTGGTCTGCTTCAACTTCCTGTCCGACGTGGAGCAAACAGCGTACAGCATCTGCCACTTTCTGATTGCTTTCACCCTTCCTCTAGTGGTCATTGTGGCAGCGTATGGGAAGATCTACCACTTCCTGAGGAAGGCCAGGCAAAACCAGTCCACCCACATGGACCGTCTGGAGCGGTACCAGGTGCAGGTGACCCAGACTTCCATCCTGCTGGTGCTAGCCTTCGTTCTGTGCTGGCTGCCCTCATACGGCATGATGCTGGTCCAGCTTGGGTACGGAGCATCGGCGAACAGACCATCACTCCAACTCGGCCCGTTTGCAACCTTCGCTCGAGTCATGGCGATGTCGTCAACCGTCGCAAACCCGGTCCTGTACGTCTTCATGTCCCAGAAGTTCAGGATGGAGCTTAAGGAACTGCTGAGCAAATGGCATTGAGGGACTAAACCTTCCAGAACAAATTCAAACCAATTTTGGTACGTAATTAAAATAGTCTTCCCTGTGTGATGCCTGAGCTGGCAGGACAGCACCGCTGGGACTCAAACCCGGGTCTCCATGGTGAAGGGATAGTGTATTAGACCGCTGCAACCTTGAACACTTGAGCAAGGATACCCTTGTACAAAAGTTTTAGTGCAGCTCTTGTCTTTCTGTTTTAACACATAACTTTTATAAAATTAAACACTGAAAATAAATCACTGTGTAACCAGTTAAAGATGATGCACTGTTCACATTATCTGCTTATTTCTTCTTATTACTCTTCTCTCAGACATAACTATCTGCAAGACTAAAGCACTAATAGCCAAAAATATATGGACAGGCAAATGTCCTTTAAATTTGAATATGTAATACCAACTTAACAACCACGTAGCAATCAAAGAGCAGCCACTTAGCAACCATGTTGCAACATCCTAGGAATCACTTGGCAACCACTTAGCAACAGCTTATCAATCACTTAGCAACTATGTAGCAACCACATAGCAGTGATTTATAAACTGCATAGGAAAAGCTTAGCAACAACTTTACAACCACTTAGCGACCATATTACAAAAGCTTAACAACCACTTAGCAAACATGTAGCAGCCTAGCCACCTCTTAATAACAGCCTAGCAACCACATAGCAACAGCCTAGAAACAACACAGCAACCATATAGCACAACAGCCTAGCAACCACTTGGTAACAACATAGCAACAACTTAACCACTTAGCAACCACATAGCAACCACATAGCAACCACTGCTTAACAATTACTTAGCAATCATGTAGCAGCCTAGCAACCACTTAAAACAGCCTAGAAACCACTTGCAACCACTTAGCAACCAGATAGCAACAGCAGCCTAGCAACCACATAGCAACCATTTATAAATTATTATTTGGCTTTGACAAGTTTGAAGAGCTTGGAGCCACACTCTCTCTCTCTCTCTCGACCAGTTTGACACGAACCTTTCACAGATTGTACAATAAATAGGACTAAACCCTAAAAAAATGAATAATTAATGGATAAAGTTGATGTTGATTATGTTAGAGGTACTGAATTACAGGGGTGAAAATAACTGGAATATCACTCACTCTCCACCACCGTCCTGCGCTCCGATCCATCGTCATTGATCTGTTGGATGTTTCCAAAGTGGATGTCGCTGTAGAAGATGCGGTTGGCTCCCCGACCACCTCCACCGCGGTAATCAAACGCTAGAGCGATCACGTTCTTCATGTGTTCCGCATCTTCGAATGGCTTGATCGGTGCATTTAGGTTCTTCTCATCCGATAAGTGCACGCTCTTCAGAATGGTGCGCTCCGAGTACAGCAGGTAACCGTTGTAATCGCGGCAGCTCTGCCCATCTTCATCCAGCGCACCATGTGCACAGGCACAGGAACGCTCCGAATTCCCCCGGTACAAACACAACTGCTCACAGCCGCCGTTATTCACCTTACACACATTAGTACCTATTAATAAAATAAAATAATATAAATAAAATACAGCCGCCGTTATTCACCTTACACAC
Source organism: Loricariichthys derbyi (assembly GCA_033118015.1). Taxonomy (NCBI): domain Eukaryota; kingdom Metazoa; phylum Chordata; class Actinopteri; order Siluriformes; family Loricariidae; genus Loricariichthys; species Loricariichthys derbyi. The sequence goes on from JAVSBU010188263.1 coordinate 7,258, forward strand.
ATTAGTACCTATTAATAAAATAAAATTATATAAATAAAATACAGCTGCCATTATTCACCTTACACACGTTAGTACCTAAAAATAAAATAAAATAATATAAATAAAATACAGCCGCCGTTATTCACCTTACACACATTAGTACCTATTAATAAAATAAAATTATATAAATAAAATACAGCTGCCATTATTCACCTTACACACGTTAGTACCTAAAAATAAAATAAAATTATATAAATAAAATACAGCCGCCGTTATTCACCTTACACACATTAGTACCTAAAAATAAAATAAAATTATATAAATAAAATACAGCCGCCGTTATTCACCTTACACACGTTAGTACCTAAAAATAAAATAAAATTATATAAATAAAATACAGCCGCCGTTATTCACCTTACACACATTTAGTACCTATTAATAAAATAAAATAATATAAATAAAATACAGCTGCCATTATTCATCTTACACACGTTAGTACCTAAAATAAAATAAAATTATATAAATAAAATACAGCCGCCGTTATTCACCTTACACATGTTAGTACCTAAAAATAAAATAAAATATAAATAAAATACAGCCGCCGTTATTCACCTTACACAGGTTAGTACCTAAAAATAAAATAAAATTTTATAAATAAAATACAGCCGCCATTATTCACCTTACACACGTTAGTACCTAAAAATAAAATAAAATTTTATAAATAAAATACAGCCGCCGTTATTCACCTTACACGCGTTAGTACCTAAAAATAAAAATAAAAGCCTCTTTTTTACCTCACACATTAGTAGCTAAAAAAAAAATAAAACAATTGTATTATTATTTACCTTATAAGTGCCTAAAATAAAGTAAATGAATAAATAAAATAAAAAATAACATTCAATTCATTTAACACAGTATGTAAAATAAAATAAATAAATTGTATATAAATAAATAGAATAAATAAATGAATAAATAAAGCTCACCTTTCTGCCGCGCCCTGTTAAAAACTTTAATATCTTTAAGCTGAACTCCGAGTCCTGTTCTCAGGGTCACAGAGTCAGTGGCGTTGTGTTTGCTTCCTCGCTTTATAGAACCGTTAGAGTGGGTACTAACACAGACACAGACACACACACACACACACACACACACACACACACACACACACACACACAGACACACAGACACACACACACACAGACACACACACACACACACACAGACACAGGAAAGAAAGAAAGTACGTATGTAAGGACTCCTAGCTGTGAACGTTTGAAGCAGCCTTGTGCCTGAGGGAGGGGAGGCCGGGCGATGACTGGACTGGTGACCCCTATGGATCACAGAATGAAATAACAGAACTACAGCAGATGGGGTCAAGTAGACGTACCGGTCGCTCCAGTAGATGTAGCTCTCAAAGACAGAGACGGAGAACATGTCAATGTTATTGCTGGCCAGCACCAGCTCTCGGTTCTCCCCCGTCTCTAAGTTAATGCGTTCGATCTTGTCGGTCCGAGCGTCACACCAGTACAGCAGACCGTCCTGTAGGAACAGCGCACCGTAAGACCGACCACACACACACACACACACACACACACACACACACACACACACACACACACACACACAGAGAGGTGGGAATTATTTGTACCTCGTAGTCGATGGAAATCCCGTTGGGCCAGCTAATGCTAACGTTAACCAGGACGGCTCTATCGCTGCCATCTAGACGGGACCTCTCGATGCGGGGGTACTGACCCCACTCCGTCCAAAACAGGTACCTAAAAGCACAGGGACAGAAGATCAGAGTTAAACCCAAAAGTTCACACTGCCTCTTCTCCAGAACGTTTGGATAAAGTAATGGCACCCTTTCTCAGGATGGACCGCGATGGCTCGAGGTTTGTCCAGACCCTGAGAGACGACCACATAACGGAACGACCCGTTCAGACGTGCCACCTCGATCACATCAAAGCCTTGGTCGGTCCAGTAGATGTTTCCTACACACAGAGTACAGCAGAGCCAGGTTTAAAAATCTGATTTTAAGCAGCTCGTTATTATTTTTATTTAAAGCAACAGGAGCTCAACACCAATCATCTTAAAAAAGTGCAGTTCAGACCATTTGAGAATCTGCTGAGCCGTTTGATTAGAGGGGTAATGTCAAGTTTGGGTCTGTGCTGAACTTATAAAAAATAATAAAATTTTTATAATAAAAATAATAATAAAAATAAAAATTATATCAGTCACCATTATGCATCTTGTACACATTAGTAGATAAATAAATAAACAAATAAAGAAAAATTTTAAACTGTCACCATTATTCACCTTAAATTAATTAGTAAATAAAAATAAAGAACTACATTAATAAATAATGAAATATAATTATGAACTACTGCTATTATTTACCTTAATTAATAAAAAATAATTAAATATAAATTATGAACTGTTGCTTTTATTTACCCTAAATCTATTAGTATTTAAAACTAAATAAATCATTAAATATTATATAGTCATCTTTCATCTTACACACATTAGCACCTAAAAATAAACAAATAAATAAACAAAAATCATAAACTGTCACCATTAGTCACCTTAAATTCATTAGTGTCTAAAAATAAATTCATTAATAAAAATGATTTGCAGTCAGTTATTCACTTTATACTCATTAGTAGCTAAAAAATAAATAAACAAAAACGTGTACACAGTCAAAATTATTTTAAATCTTAAATTAGCACCTAAAATAAATAAATATTAATATTTGCCTTAAATAACTATATAAAATAATAAATAAATAAAATTAATTATTTATGGTCAATCTTTGTGTGTGGGTGTGTGTATGTGTGTGTGTGTGTGTGTGTTTTAGACCTGCGATCCAGTCCACAGCGATTCCCTCGACCCGCCCGATGCCGTTGGTGATGACGTCTTCTCTCCAGGTCTGGTCCCTCTTGGCTCTGCTGATGGTGCTCAGGCCCATGTCCACCCAGTAAATGGTGTCGTTATCTGCAATGCCGAAAAATTACCAGACATTCATCAATTAATATTGATTATCTCTTTAAAGCCTACCAGATCTCAGTGTTCTGTTATTATAGAAAATAACAGGGAAAAGGGGCACAGCGAGGGCATCTTAGGGGTGGAACAGACTCACCGGCATGGAAGTCGATGCCCACGGTGAGGGACGAGCCTGAAACCGGCACCAGAGCGTCTGATTTATCAGCTGGGTCGAGTGGGATTCCTCTGATACCCTCATGGACCGAGTAAAGCAGGAACGAACCCACACCTGCAACCAACACAAATCAGTACATAATGTCTGTGTGTCTGTGTGTGTCTCTGTGTGTGTGTGTGTGTGTGTGTGTGTGTGTGTGCGTGGGTGTGTGTGTGTGTGTTATTTTCACCCTCGCAGGACTGTTGGCCGTTCTTCAGGCTGTACCCGGCTGTGCACATGCACGAGCGGCTGTTGGGTGAGGTGGGCAAACACAACTGAGAGCAATCACCATTTTTATTGCTGCACAGGTTCGTCCCTAAAATTAGTAAATAAATTAGAAATAAAAAAAATATATATATTGTTATTGCTGTTATTATCCCTAAAATTAATAAATAAATAATAATATTAATTAATTACTAATAATAATAATATTGTTGTTGCACAGACTTGTCCCTACAATTAATAAGACATTTAATTTAATTAAAATTATTATTAATAATAAAATCAAATAGTTATGGCTTTTACTCTACACATTCATCCTTATTTAATAAATAAATAAACTAATTATTTAAAAATAATAGTTTTTTAAATCAGCCCTAAATATTAATTAGTTAAACTTTACACTAAATATCTTTTTTTTCAGGTTACATTTTTACATAGACTTTAACCTTACATTAGAATTAATAAGAAAATAAAAATAGCATATTTCATTACATAGATTTTTTTACTGTTATTATTTAATAATAAATATACAGGTCCATTCCTGAAATCATAACACATTACTGCACACGTTCACTCGTTAAATACTACAGTAATTTATAAATAATTTTGAGAGATCATTTTTTGGAAATATAAATAAATAAACATATCATTTTCCAGAGCTGTTTCACCAGCCTGTGTTTGTTGGTTTCTCCGTCTCATACCTGTCTGAACCGTCTCGTTGTAGATCTTTAAGTGCATCATGGGCGCCGTGTTGTTACGCAGAACTTTCAAGTTTCCTCCATCACGTTTATCGCACGTCCCGATCTGATCGGTGCCCTGATCCGCCCACCACAGCTTATCACCTAGGCAACGACACAATCACTCAATCAGGGCACAGGCAGCAAGTTACAAATGAAGGTTAACTTTAGGTCATAGTATGTGATACCCATAATGGCTAGAGCTGAGGCTTTGTTCAACCTGTCCTTCCCTCCCTCCAGGACCTCTAGCCCGGTTCCGTCCAGCTTGCAGCGGCTGATGGTTCCGTTACCTGAGCTGACCCAGTACAGACGTTCCTCATCAAAGTCCAGAGATAAACCTGAAGAACCCAGAGACATAAAGGCATCAAAAGCTGGCGATAATCTGGTACCAAAACCAAACAAAACTCAACACATTCTACAGAGGGTCTGATGAAATGGCACGGGTTTAGGGAAAGGCGGTCCAGCTTTTGGGATCAATGGCACGGGTTTTAAAGGGAACCCCTTACCCAAAGGTCCTTTCTGATTGGTGAAGAGGACACTGCGGTTCGTCCCATCAGTGTTGGCCATGCTGATGTTGTCACCATCTGTCCAGTACAGCTTTCTGTAACATCCAAAAACAACACATCGGACACAATCAGAAGTATTTGGACGTCTCGTCTAATACACTGATTTCAACTCACCCAACAAAACCAAACCAAAGGGAAAACCCTGCTTAATTACAAAGCCACGAATGGATCATTTATTATGTTATTTAAGAACAGTTTCACACAAAATTAATCACCACACACACACACACACACACACACTCACCACACACACTCACACACACACACTCACACACACACACTCACACACACACACTCACACACACACACACTCACACACAC
>JAVSBU010188900.1:0-12265 GCA_033118015.1 Loricariichthys derbyi
CACACACACACACACACACACACACACACACACACACACACACACACACACACACACACACACACACACGAATGATGAACTTCCACAGCATTGATTGGCTGTTGAGGTGACCAGCTGTTTACAAAGTCCGGAGTTAAAAGAAAGATTTTTAAAATGTATTATAATTTATTATAATTTTTAAGTCAACAAAGATTGATACGCTGGTCATTAAACAGGGCATAACTGTAATACAAATGTAGAATTAAGGAAAAAATTAATGGTACATTACTAAAAATCAGGGACATACTATATGTTCAAGAGTCTGAGACCACTAGTGAAAATGTTTTTACATTGTTCTTGAATTCAGTGCAGTTTTTCCTTACAAATCATAAAATCATCAAAACAATTTGAGTAAAAAGATTTTTTTAAAGAGTCTGAATTGGTTAAATCTTGGTATGTTTCTGCTTTTGCTGAATTGACAGCATTGTCTTGAGCAAAATCTGCTAACCTGTGTAAATCTGATGATTCATGTAATCCTAGCATGATTTCACAGTATTCATAAGTCCATTTTGGGATGCTCCTGAATCACCTGCTTTCTGTGAATTCCCCCATACATGCTTGATGGAGTTTAGATCAGCTGACTGTTGAGGAAAGTCCTGTATAACTTGATCTTATTTGCTCTTCAAGAAGTTGGTACAAAGCTTTGAGGTGTGTTTTGGGCCATTATCATACTGCAGTGGGAATCCTTTTCCACAAAGGTCCAAATAAACAGGTCCACTAGTGGTCTCAGGCTTTTGGCCCCCACAGTAGTTGTATCTAGTGAATATGTAGAATGGCATGATGGTGCAGCAGTTAGTATTATTTAGAGTGACCCTTGTTCCTTAAATTGATCCTACCTACAAGTTCACTGATTTCCTCCCAAAATCACACCTCTATGATTACGTTCTTCCTTAGCATTAGGCTAGAGTGGTGGCAGGCTATCGGAGCCTGCAGACCTTCTCTGCTGGCCTAAAAAATATTTGAATCACAAACTGATGTTAATTATATTTTGTCCATGAATACTTATTAAATAATTCCAAATGATCTGTCCAATTCCTTTCATAGTTTTTCCAATGGTTGTGCTGCTTCCAGACATATATTTTCATATTAAAGAATTTAACCAATCACATTTCAGCCATCATTTGTTTCAAAAATGATAATGAAATCTGCCCAGAGGCCTTCACAATCTGCTCTGCAGGCCCTCTAACAATAAATAAATGTTGATGAAACTGTTGCTTCAACCAATCAGATTTTGAGTTGCTGTCACTAGGGCCTTCTAGCAGGCGTACGGTAGCGTCACCATATTCAGACAAGCAATGGCTGAAGGAGGAGAAGAAATAGATTTGGTGGCAGATTTACTTTCAAGGCCATTTTCAAGATGGACTTTTCGAGAAAAGCTTGACATTGTTAACAAAGGACGCACAACTCTGAAGCTAGCTAGCCTGTCAAAACCAGGAAGAGGATTTATCTGCCACTTTCAGTGGTACCGAGGCTCACAGGGTCCAAGGAACACTGCAAATTGTATTGCTGGGAGTGCTTGTTATTTGCCACTGATCAACATGGTGTTTGGAGCCACACTGGGTTTATAAAGTTGACTTTCCTAACCAGATACTTACAAGCAACGGTGCTTTCCAAAACTTTTGGGGAAACCAGAGTGGAACAAGTGCACAGGGAAACGGAGCTCCACAATGGCTCCTCTGTCATATGGTTAATCTCTACCAGAGAGTCATTGAACTGTTTTTGAGCAAAGGAGGATGGATTTTGTTTACAATTTTGGTGAATAAAATGTTGCGATTTTCCTAAATAATATAGCAAATTTATGAGGTTATTATTGATGTTTTTTATGTGTGTCGTGGCTGTAGTTGCAGTACAAGGAGACTTATTCACCCCTCGTTTGTCTATTAAAAGTAATTTGTTGTGGCTACAGGAGTTATTTATCTGCGATGCACCAGCTTTATACTGTGTTTCTGAATATTAAGATGTTTTTTATAACTGTAAATTAGTTTTTGAGGGGCAGGTTGATTTAGAAGGAGCACTACTGAAGGCCTGGGTGTGAAATGTATGATCCGCCACTGTGCTTGAGTGAGAATGAATCAGTCAGTGTGTGATACACTAAATGAACTAGCAACCTATACAGGGTCAATTTCTACCTACACAGAACTCCAGACCCAATATAACCCTGACTGGGATTAAAGTGGACATCAGTAAATATATGAACAGTTTAGTACTGATAAATTATATTAAGGAATAAATACTCATGGCACCCTTTAATTAGGCAGTAACTATATTTGAGCAATAATATACCCAGAAATAATAGCAATACTAATAAATGCACTAACTCAAAGACAAAACAATGTTGTGGTTCTTATTACTTCCTCATCTACTTCCATGTGTCACGACAAGAGGTCTTCTTCGTCGTGGCATACGGTTCCCGCTCTGCTGGAGGAGGAAGTATTCAGCTGTGTTCCTCTGTATATAAGGCCCCGAAGAAGATCCGAATGCGAGCGGCAATGTTGGCTTCCATCACCCCGTCACATTAGCATGGCGCGCCGCTCGTATTCTGGATCTGAGGGGCGGTGCGCTGTGGTGGAACTTGGGATGCACACCATCTGGTAATATGAGGCATTAGAGGGAGAAGGGTATATTCCTGCAGTGATGTGGCACTTAGCGAGGGAAGCTAGGTGCGGTGGTGTGAGGCACATTCCTGCTCCGTTTACACTTATAGGGATGACGGTACCACCTGCTCTTCGTAGAGGGCAGGTGGAGTAGGGGTAGGAGCCCCCAGGTATGTTAGGCCTTCTGGTTTAGATAGGAAGGGACATATCGTGCCCCCCCCAGTGCCTGTAGGTTGCCAAGCTCCAGTGGACAGCTGGGGGGATGGTTGGTCGAAGCCCCTAGCATGTCCGCGCGGGACGTGGCCAGTGGCGTCGTTGGTTGGGAAAGGGCCCTACTGGGAGTCCCCTAAAACACCCAGGGTGGTGTTTCCAGCGGCGCCGGTCCACCGTAGAGCGGCGTCCTCTGGCCTCGGGCCTGCCTGGGGCTCCTCCCCTACGGGGCCGATTAGGGACGTGTGCTCACAGCCTCGTGCATCCCAGTTCACACCAGTTCCTGGGGGTCAGTCGGTTTTGGTTGTATTGTGTTCTTGTGTGGTTTTGTGTTTGGTTTATGTTTAATAAAGCCCTTTTAATTAGTTCCACTGTCCTGCATATGGGTCTTTTTGTGTTAAAATCCCCCGGGCGTGACACCATGCTACACAAACATGGACGGGACATTGGGAATTTTCTACTAGAATGTATTTGTCTTTTTACATCAACCCTGGCATTATACAACCTATAAACAGATATTCAATAAGTCATCTTGTAGTGATTATTCGCTGTCTAATTCCCCATCCTGTGGAAGCATGTCATTCCGACCTCTCCTTGTTTCTGTCTTGTCTATTCATGTGTGTTTTTTTTTTCTACAGGGGGTGGTGTCAGCAATAGATTGTACAGTAATTGGTTACAGTGGCTGAAACTAAAGGGCTCAGATTTTTTTGCAGTTAGTCTGGTTTATTGTTAGCTGTACAGTACAGTTTATTTTAGTCTCCTGTACATTCTGATGTGATGTTATGCAAACTTCAAAGTGAATAAAATTACTGAGTAAACAAGACTGTTTAGTTTGCTGTAGAAACAAGTCTTGTGATGTTTAAACTTTGAAATCGTTAGAAAAGAGGAAGTGGTGATATATTTAAATGAAATGTGAACACGTGGTGAGCTTAGTCAGTGTTTTGTTGATTTCACACTGATGGACTTCTTTAAAAAATGATTGTGATCTAAGATAATTCTTGATTTTTATGCAGGTTCTGACATTGGTAATTGTATTGTTTTTTTCTAGTGATGCTATCTTTTATAGAGCTGCTGAATGTAATCTACACAAAAATGAAATTGTCATTATTTTGGTAGCATTGGAATTTGTAGGACGGTTTTTATTTAGTCATATTTTGTTTTTTAAACATTTTGAAATTGTAAAAATAAATTATTTATTTATGCTGACTAGACAGATTGTTTTTATTTTTAGATTTGTAATAAAAATTGGATTTCTTACTATCATTGTATCAGTATAATACTAAAACACAGTTAAACTAAACAAAAGTTAATTTTTAAGCTAATTGTGTCATGCTCCAGGGGATTTAAACATAAAAGAGACCCACACGCAGGACAGCGTAAAATAACAATAATGTTTATTAAACAAAACCATGAACTAAACAGAACCAACCTGACTGAACCAGCTTACCCTAGGAGATCGGCAGAAGCTAGGGTGTACGGAAACCACGAGGCCACGTCCAACACATTAGGAACAATGGTCGGGAGACCAGGGTATACGTGCGAGGAGGGCCCTCGACCCAAGGCACCCACGCCGCTGGACACTCTTTTAAGGGTACGGGTACCGCCCGCTACCCAACCAGCCAGTGGGCTGGGGAGAGCGCCTCCAACCTCCAGGGAGGAATCTCACTGTCCCTACACTACCTAGGAGATGACTTGCATACCTCTGGGCTCCAACCCATACCCCTCCTGTCCTCTACAAATGACAGGCGGTACCTTCTTCCCTGCCATCCATACTTCAGGATGTGGATGTGCCTCGGACCAGGACACACGACTCTAGAAATGAACACACAACACAGGTTAGTCAAAGTACACCTCTATCTTCACCATAGCATGCCACTGTGGACAGATCTGGAGCTCGAGTGGCATGCTACCCTCATGACAGGGCTAGAAGCCAAAGTGCAGCTCGAGGCACCAGATCCACCACCGCCTATTTAAGGATCTGATCACAGGTGAATGTAATCAGGCGGTACTATGGCGCCACGCCGCCAGATGGCGCTAAGTCCTTCCTACATGCGGCGCGGCCACTGATCACGAGGAAGACTGTCTAAAGCACTAAGGAGACAGTCTCTTCGTTAAAAATTGTTTTCAGAAAATTTAATAAAAATACTTAAGCACTCTTAAAGCTAACTGAAAACAAAAATTAGAAATGAACAATAAATAAAAATAATTTACAAAAATGAAAACTACATTAAGTTAAGCTAATTAATTAGTCAGACATAGTGTACATTTAGAGGAGGCTTAAGTGACTGCTTGTGTTTTAAAATGGTCATCAGCTTTGAAATAAACATGCAAATTTGATCATTTTCTATAGTTTTTTTGATTAAATTAAACATTTAATTATATTTAAATTAATTGAGCAGGCTAATATAAGCAGGCCATAATGTCAGATAAGTTGATCATTTCATTAATTAGACTGATTTGTTGCATTCTGTACATACAAATATGGGTACATAACCCTTAAAAGGTCTAATCAGTTCACATACTAGCCTAACACAAACAATACACATTAACACATTGTGTGTTATTTTAAAATTAATGAATAGCTGATTCAGAAACATGAGGCCGCTTAAAAGCATATACCCAGAGTGCTTTGTGCTTAGTACACCCCTGCCAGTCGTGCCCTTTTTAGACATAATAATGACATTGCTGTTTCCACGACTGTGGAAGAAAGCCCAAAATAGCACTAGTGTGTAATACCATTGTAGAAAAGAATGCTGAAGCATCCAAAGAAAAGGAACATTGAGCAAAAACACAGCTAGTCTCTATTACAATGTTGTTAATGGATATAGTTTGTTTACAGCCTTTGCACTGAAACTTAGTAAGATTAAGTTATTATAAATATGTTATTATGGAAGAATGTCACTTACAAGTTAGTTCTTGCCAAATGCCCTGTGTCTTACTTATTTCGGTTAATGAAGTCTTTACTAATGCCTGTGGAAATTGGAGCCTTGCAGGACTTGACTGGTAGGTCATCAGACACAGCAACGCTCTTTTAAAACAGCCCAATCTTAAGATCACCATCCTCGCACTCACCAGCACCAACAGATCCTTTCACTCCCCATTTGTATGGCTTTCATCAAAGAAAGAGTGAAGGGTCACAAGTCTTGTCTCACTCGGGGTTTATTGTTATACACACACGCAAAAAACACATGCAGAATTATATTGTAAAAAGTAAAGTGTATAGTAATAAGGTAAATATATGCTGGGTTTTATGACTATTTGTATGATTTTTAGGTCTACTTCACTATACAAACGAAACATTACATAAGAAATATTGCAGTATTAACCACAGCCTACCAAAACCTTAAGGATGATTAAATAAACTGGGCCTATATATGCTTTGTCTTTGTAGTGAGCTGCTTTCACATTTTTTCTTCTTTTGTTTCAATATAAATGACTGTTTTGATCCTATATTCTACTACATAGGATGCAGTCTGAGGTACAGCCTAATTTTGGTTAATTATTTAGTCCCACATTACTACTACTCAGAAAACAGACTAATTTTAAAGGAATAGTCTTACACCAGTGTCCAAACTGCTAGGACTAAAGAACTAAAGCTCAACATCTGAATCCAATAAACTTTTATTTCCAAGATCTGTTGCATTTACTATGATATATTTATTATTACACAGATAAAAACAGACAGTAAAGTGAATAAAGCTGTCATTATTATGCTGTGGGCAGTTTTCTGCTGGGAATCCTTGGGTCCCAGCATTCATGTGGTTGTTACTTTGATGCCACCTACATAAACATTGTTGCTGACCAAGTACACCCCTTCATGACAACAGTGTTCCCCAAGGACTGTGGCCTTCAGCAGGAAACTGCACTCTGCCACACTGTAAAGACAGATCAGGTTTGATAGCTCCTGGTTTGAGAAATATGACAAATAGTTCAAGGTGTTGATGTAGCATCTATATTACCAAGATCTCAATCCAGTTGAGCTGTAAAATGTGCTGGACAAACAAATCAGATAAATATAGTCCCCAAAAAGAAATTACAGGATTTGCTGCTAACATCTTGGAGCTAGATATGATAGGACAGTTTCAGAGGTCTTGTAGAGTTAGTACCTTCACAAATCAAAGCCCTACTGACTTAATATTAGACATGTGATTGTAATATTATGGCAGATTGGTGTATACTACAGTGAAACCTGTTTTATTTTTATTCTTTACTGTCTTCTCTGGTCTCTCTGGCTTTGTGTCAAGTTGCTTTGTGACAATCTCTGTTGTTAAAAGTGCTGCATAAATATAATTTCCATAAATAAAGTTTGAGCTCTGGCCTATCCACTGACCACTGGAACCAACTAACCACTGGAATTTGCATGTTCTCCCTATATCTATGGAGTTCTCTTCAACATTCCAAAGACATCCAATTAGGTCAGTTGGTATCATTAAACTATTCAAGTGTTTTAGGGAGAATGTGCATGTGCACTGTGATGGACTGGCTTTCCATCCAGCGTTGGTTCCTGCCTCTTACTAATGGAAAGGTGCCCGGCCCCCAGCAGCCCAGCCTCAGTTCCCAGTTTGATTGAGAGACCAGAAGAATATAATGGTGGAATGTTTTTTGTTAGACAAATTCTAAAGCCCAAAATTTTATTCAATAGTAACTCAGTCTATTAACTATATGTTTGTGGATGTTATAGGAGACCCTTTAAATTAAACAAAACAATATGCTTTGTGTTAGCCCTGGTAAAGCACACAGACTGGTTACCAGATGTTTTTTTATAAGGGAGAATGAAATCAATTTAGATAAGCTGAAGGGCGTACTCATAAAAAATACAGTAAAATATTCAAAGCATCAGTTCATATAAATAGGCGATAAAATTCTAAATAGAAAGGGTGTTGAGAGAATATTTGAAAATAAGTCAATAAGAAAATAATAGGTTTAAAATTAATAGGAAAATGTCATTATAAAAATTGTCAAGTGATGTTTAACACTGAACATGAGATGGGATGTTATTAAATCCAAGTGAAAACTATTAACTAGTAAAAAGCTCATAGACACACACTGTATACATACACTGCCTACAAGCAGTATTGAACCCCCTGTAGATGTTGCAAATAAGTTACAGCCTTCAAACTTTGACCAAGAGTAATATTTATTAATAGATGCCTAAATATTACAAAAAAAAGTATACAAGTTGCTCAATTAAAATATAATACACTCAAAACATAAATATGAGGGTCAGTTATTATTCAACCCCTAGATTTTATATTTTGTGGAATAAACCTTACTTGCAATTACAGCTATTAATTGTTTTCTATACGACCTGATCAGGCCGAGTTATCTTGGCCTACTCCTCCATGCAGATCTTCTCCAAGTTGTCTAGGTTCTTTGGGTATCTCTTGTGCACTTTGATCTTGAGCTCCTTCCACAAGTTTTCAATTGGGTGAAGGTCAGTAGACTGACTAGGCCACTGCAACACCTTAATCTTTTCCCTCATAAACCAGGCCTTGGTTATCTTGGCCGTGTGGTTGGGGTCGTTGTCCTGTTGGAAGATGAAATTATGGCCCATCTTAGGATCCTTGATGGAGGATCAGAGGTTTTTGGGCAAAATCTCCAGGTAGGCTGTGCTATTCATCTCCCCATGGATGTGGACCAGATGGCCAGGCCGCTTGGCTGAGAAGCAGCTCCACAGCATGATGCTGCCACCACCATGCTTGACTGTATGGATGGTATTCTTGGGGTTGTATGGAGTGCCATTCTTTAGCCAAACGGTCTGGGTGTGGTTGGCACTGAAGACTTCAATCTTGGTCTCATTAGATCAGAGAACCTTGAACCAGTCTGCCTCAGAGTCCTCCAAGTGATCATGAGCAAACTTTAGATGGGCGTTGACATGACACTTTGAAAGTAAAGGTACCTTACGGGCTCGCCTGGAACAGAGAACATTAGAGTACGTTGTACAGTGGGGTATGTTACTTGTTGGTATTGAAACCAATGTGCCCACTACCATGAGATCTTCCTGGAGATAACTCCTCATTGTCTTTGGATCAGTCTTGACCATTCAGACAAGCCTGTATTTGGTACAAGAGGAAACTTTGAAAGGCTCTCCAGGCTGTGGAAGTTTAACAGTAGTTCCATAAGCCTTCCACTTCCAAATGATGCTTCCAACAGTGGAGACAGGTAGGTCCAACTCCTTGGAAAGGGTTTTGTACCCCTTGCCAACCTTATGATTCTCCATGACTTTGTCTCTGATGGCCATGGAATGCTCCTTAATCTTTCCCATTTTGACAATGTTTGAGTGTTGTTCACTTGTTGGGGAGGGGCTTTTATAGCCAGAAAAGGCGGGAAAAAAACAAATAATTAATCCAAGCATGTGAAGCTCATTGTTCTTAATACTTCAATTACTTCTTAATACTTGAGGGAACCAAACTGAATTCTGGTGATGTGATGGGTTGAATAATAACTGACCCTCTGGTAAACTTAGCAAATTTGTAAAAAATAAAAAAACAGAATAAACATTCTTCTTTTGTTGCAGTGCATTTCATATATTCAGGCCCATCTGCAGTCCAAATTTCACAATGTTAAGTTAACTCCAAATGTGTAAACCTGCAAAATCTACAGGGGGTTGAATATTACTTGGAGGCACTGTGTACCCTCACGGGCCACTTTATTAGGTACACAAGCTCAATTTCTCTTTAAAGGAAATATCTGATCAGCCGAAACTCCTTGCATTTATGCATGTAGACATGGTCGTTACAACTTGCTGAAGGTGAAATCAGAATGGTAAAAAAAAGTAATCTAAGTGACTTTACATGTGGCGTGCTTGTTGGTACTAGACGGGCTGGTCTGCTGAATCTGCTGATCTGCTGGGGTTTTCACATACAGTCCTCTTTAGGGTTTACAGAGAATGGTCTGCAAAAGAGAAAATATCCAATGAGTGGCAATTCTCTGCGTGGAAACTTCTTGTTGTCAGATGTCAGAGGTGAATAGCCAGACTGGTTTGAGCTAATAGAAAAACAACAGTACCTCAAATAATCACTCATTACAGCTGAGGTATGCAGATACATATCTCTGAATGCACAATATATTGAACTTTGAAGCAGATGGGCTACAGCAGCAAAAAATCTCACAGGGTGCCACTCCTGTCAGCAAAAACAGGCAACTGAGGATACAATTTGCACAGGCTCACCAATTAAATTGAAAAAGAATAGAAAAATGTTGTCTGTTCTGAGGAGTCTTTATTTATGCTGTGACATTATGGTAGGGCCAGAATATGGTGTAAACAGCATGGAAGAATGGATCCATCCTGCCATTTATCAATGGTTCTGTCATGATGTGGGAGAGAAGTACCTAACCGCAGGGGAACAAACTGATGGGGTTGCTGGATCTCGATCTCAAAAGCTTGAGTAAAAATGAAACTGAAACCTGAGGAGCCAAAAAGAAAGCCACATTCAGAACGGAAACTGAAAATGCTAGCAAAAACCTGAAGCCGATCACAAGCAAAAATACCAAACTTTAATGCGAGAGCAATTACGGAAAAGAAGGTGCCAAAATACTGAGATGAACACAAGATAAGCAATGATTGGCAATGACGCGCAAGATAACCAAGGATATGAGGAGAAACAGTGCGGAACACTAGGTTTCAATAGACACCATGACACCTGTTTCTCATCGGCCCTGATTGCTTTTCGTGCGCCAGCATGCCCACGGTGTGCTGTACGCTGCAGTGCTGGAATCAGTGTGATTGGTGTGCCCACTCTGCCCTCTAGTGGCTGTACAAGAGCCGGAAGCACATCTGATGACAGTACCCAGGGGCGGCCCTTGACATCCCCATACCATCAGCGCGATTGGCCCGGAATGCCCACGATTGGTCCAGAATGTTCAGCACCCAGCACCCATGAGCATTCTTCTGGACCCTATCCCTCCCAATCGACCAAGTACAGGAGACTCCCTTGAACCCGTTGGGAGTCCAGCAGATGGCACACTGTGTAACCTGGGGCCCCTTCGATGAGCTGAGGAGCGGGAGGTCGAGGCGCTGGTGAGGCACAAAAAGGATTTAAGCAGAGATACTTGGAACGTAGGGTGTATTTCATGGTGGAGCACAAATCTAGACGGTAAGTTATCGGGTTTGCCTGCAGCACCACCTTGAATGGCCCCACATATCTCAATGCCAGTTTACCTGAAGTTCCCTGGAGGGGGAGGTCTCAGGACGACAGCCACACTTGCTGTCCAGGGTGATATGTGGGGGCCGGCCTGTACCTATAGTCAGCTTGTTGGTGCATGGTCTCACTAGCTTGCTGGAGGGCTGCCCAGGCTCTCCTAAAAGCCTCGCTGCAGCGCCACACATACTGGGTGGTGGACGGAATGTCCCCATCATCCCGTTGTGCAGAAAAAAAGGGGGGGACTCAAACTGACAGTCGAATGGGGAAATGCTCAAAGACTATTTCTGCCCAAAAGAGCTATTTTTATGTCAGGGAGCAGAGTGAGTGGGCAAGCTCAGCCTGACCATTGGACTCGGGGCAAAACCCTTGAATAAAGGCTGGCCATGGCCCCAATTAACTGACAAAATGCTGTCCAGAACCAATTCACAAACTGGGAAACTCACAACTCACAAATTGAGGTTCTTAGAACCTGGCTGGTAAGAGATAGTAAAATTGAAGTGCCTGAAAAACAAGGCCCAATGTGTATGTCGGACATTTAGGCGCGTTGCCTCCTGGATGTAAGCCAGGTTCTTGTGGTCTGTCCAGACCACAAAGGGTGTTTGGATCCCTCAAGACAGTGCCACCATTCCTCTCTGGCCAGCTTAATGGGAAATAGCTCCCGATCCCCTATGGGGAAATGGGGTTTGGCTGGCGTTAGCCAATGCAAAAAGTAGGTGCAGGAGTGCAGCTTATGATGTTCTGCTGAGCATTGGGCCAGGGCCATCCCTATAGCTACATCCAAGCGTCCACCTCAACAAAGACAAGCTCAGGATCAGGGAGTTGCAAAATGGGAGCAGACGTTAGGCACTCCTTAAGGGCTACAAAGGCCTCATGGGCCTGGCAGGTCCAGCAGAAGCCTCCCAGGGTTTTCCAGGGAAGGGCGATGAGAGGAGCTGCCACCGCACTAAAGTTTCAGACAAAGCACCGGAAAAAGTTGACAAAGCCCAAAAACTGCTGGACCTGCCAAGGGGACGTGGGCTGAGGCCAGCTGGAGATGGCCTCAATGTTGGAAGGGTCCATATGCATGCCCTGGTCGATGATGAACCCTAAAAAAGAAACCGAGGCCACGTGGAATTGGGACTTCTCCAGCGTGACATACAGGTGGTGCTCCAAGAGCAGCTGGAGCACCCACCTGACGTGCCACACATTCTCTTCCAAGGAGCATCTCACAAAATTAGCATATCATGAAAAGGTTCTCTAAACGAGCAATTAACCTAATCATCTGAATCAACGAATTAA
>JAVSBU010189220.1:0-12264 GCA_033118015.1 Loricariichthys derbyi
ATTGGGAATTACAGAAATTGTAAAGCTGCTTTGAGACAATGCTCCATTGTAAAAAGCGCTATACAAATAAATTTGACATTTGACTTTGACGGCTGGAGCGTGCACCAGCGAGCGCAATCCCCATTTCAGCACATTATGCTGTATATAAGCCTCAGCCGTGGGATGTGCCTAGCAGGTAGATGGAAGCCCACATATCCAGTAACCCCGTTTACCAAGCCCCATACGGCAGCACAAGCCGTGGCAGATCTAGAACGATCACCTGGCCGAGAGATGGAAAAACCCAGCTTACCATACAGCGGCAGAGCTAATGACCCAGCCCAGATTGATCTGCCCGACTCGCTTTTAAAATGGTGCGTACAGCTGAGTCTGATCCAAATCCTGATTACTAATAAACAGCCCACAGCGCGATCGTGCATGCGGGTGCCAGATACAGGAAGACTCAGCTATGTGCTCAAGCCGTTCTCAGACACCATGCCAGGTTGCCAGATAGTGGATAAACCCACGCCCGGCGCGAAGCATGACAATTCCCCTCTCCAATCTCGCTTCCACCTTTTAACAGCTGAGTGCAGCTGTTAGCAATTAGGCATGCAGCCGCGCTGTGCCGGTAGTTGGCAATAAAGCCCCAACAAATGCGGCACAGCCATGATCATGGTTCCAGGTAAAGCCTGCTTCCATTCTAGGAAGAATTAGGGCCCGTTACACAACCAGCTGGACCTTTGGCGTCTTTCAATGGGAACCCTTCTGAACTTCATCACAGTGCCATGAAATGAGATGAACCAAAGTCCAGTTGGTATGTGATGCAGCCCTCTAAGTGACAGACTTCACCTGAGCAAAATATTAAGGGCACAGTTTCCAATGCCGAGCCTCTGGTTCATGTTGCCTGTGGTGAAGTTAGGTCTGCTGGTTAGAGTGTTGTGTCGCAAAACGTTCAGAAGGATTTCAGTAACAGTAAAAGTCCAGTGGTTTTCTGACATTATTAAGTCCTTGTGATTGACTGGCACCAACAATTTCTCCTGGGGTTGTTGTCACATATTGCTGACCAAGTGTGCCCCCGCATTATTGCCATCCCTTCACGAATTATGTTTTTTTAAACTTAAATATATCATTCATAAACTAACGCCTGCAAACAGCTGGAACTTCAAAGATGCTGTAAACCCGTAATGAAACCATGAGTGGACTCTGGGGTGGTTCTTTGACTGCTGTGACTTTTTAACTCGTACTGCCATGCTGGATTTACCTACTTAAACCTTTAAAGTGTTTATAGTTTATGCTGCATTGCCTGCTTTGGAAACGCATGCTTTGTCAAATGGACTCATTCCCTCTTGGTTGTGTGCAGCCGGCGAGGGTTGTTTCTCGAAACCGAAGTACAATTGTGTTGTGTATTATGTATGTAACAGTTTAGATTCCGTGTGCTGGGCAGATGGCAGCATTCTGCTCGTGTTTTCACTTTATTGTTTATCGTGTTTTCATTTTATTATCTTGAGTATCATTTTTATGCAGTTTTCTTGTGGGAAAAAAACCCCTTTATATTTATATTACCATAGCATAAAAAGACTATGTGACTACACTCTCATCGGGTCAACGACCATTTTGGTCAACAACCTATTTTAGAGAACCTATAAAGGTAATGCATATAAAATTAACACTTATTTTACTCCTATTTGTCCATTTTTTTGTGTTTTTATCCTCACTTTTAATGCCTTAGTCCTCTCTTAAAAACCACAAGCATTACATAATTCTCATTCTACAACTTGATTGCACTCGTTATTCCGAAAAGTCGTGTAAATCATCACGTTTAAAACTAACTCAGATTATAATGAACTTGGAAGACGTGCACACCAGCTGTAAGGCAGAAGGAGCTATGGATCATCTGCTGCATCTTCATTTTGAAATGCAGAATGAATCATTAGAGATACTGTTGAGAGAGTCGGCGTCTTTGATAGCCCGACTGAAGCCAGCCATGAAATTGAGCTTGCATTTGTTCTTGTCTTTAAGGAAATTATTACAAGGCCTTACAGAAACCACCAGAGGTGACCTCTTGGGTGGGGTGTGGTGCACTGCGCATGTACAGAGGGGTAATAGCATGAAAAGTCTATATGAAGGTCTTTATATCAACTTTTGTGTGAGTGGCGTGAGCACGTTCTGGGTCCTCAGGCTGTGGTACAAATCAAAGCTAATGCACTGTAAAGAGCACCGGTGTTTTATTTCGTGCATTACATTAGCAGTGCACTAATCCATTACTCGACGTGAGAGGCTAGGCTGAATTATGGATTAATACGTCTCTAAATGTATCCTTTCCTTGGAAAATTAATGCATACCTAGGCATCATTTTAAGCACACACTACAGTATGCGGATTGAACGTCATGTTTTAAAAACCCAGTTCATGAGATTGCCAGAAGTTTCAGAACTGCAGATTTAGCCGTCCTCTTCCGAAACCCAGGTTTAGACACTATTATGACAGGAAGGGAAGGTTTGCTGCTAACTACGTTCTTCCATTTCGAGGGACTTGTGTAGTCAAGCCGTTCATTTTGCCGTAATTGTGCTATTTGTCTCAATTACTGTCCTGTCCTGTGAGCTCCAGTGCACATGCAATTCAAATCTACTGTAAGCCCAGTTCCATTTCCTACTGGAAGCATGCAAGCTGCAAAAGATTCTTCTACATATTGTGCTTGCTGCTTAAGTCTTCATTTTTGAACGGCTGTGTCCATTGGCTATCTGTCTTCATAGGAATGAATTAATAAGCCCGTTATTCCACAGAGGCTCACGGCAGCTCAGCTGCACCACATAATAGGATAAAAAGATAACTGAATGGATTTGTGTTGCTGCTCATTTTCTCCAAAGTCTCTGAGGAGCTAAACCTCTTGAAGGGTGCTAAAGGCGGTGTCATGACACTTCCTCAAGCTCCACGGATAAGTGTCAGTACCAGGACTCTCATACTGGCTTTCTGCAAGGAAAACAGTCTTTTTTTTGCATGTTGCTTCTTGTAACAGCACTGCACTTTTTATGATGCACACAGACACACTTTAGCTGCATGTGCAGAATCAGAGCCGGCCTGAATGAGAGGTTCGGATCTGCACTGTGACAGTCTTAACGGTGTCTTTGTGTAAGTGAATTCGCCTGTCCAGATTTGAGACTCTCATCGTGGAGAGCAGGTGTGACAGTGGCTAGACGCCCAGCTGTCCAGTCCTGCTACATCAGTGACTGAGGTATGTGTGAGGCAAACTGACAGCTTCATTTAAGTGTGTGATTTCAGGGAAAATCAGCTCCTGTTAATGTTTCACTCAACTGTCTAGATGAAGCTAAAGCAAACCAGCCTCAAAAAATCATAGTAAAAACGTCAATAATAATTGTATTATTCATTATTAAATAATTATTAGAATAATAATAATAATAATAACAATAATTATTATTTTTTATTGTTATTATTATTATTATTATTATTATTATTTTTATTATTATAAATAATTATTATTATTTTTATTATGGGAACCTGCTTAAGAAAATAATAGTATTAGTATTACTTCTATTAATAATAATAATGATAATAAAGTTATTACTTTTATTGTTGTTTTGTTGTTATTGTTGTTTTATAAGTCTAATTAATATAATGATAAAAAAAAAAAAATAATAATAATAATAATAATAATAATAATAATAATAATAATAATAATACAACTAGTACTACTAATAATAATTGTAGTAGTGGTATTATTATTGTTGTTGCTGATATTATTATTATTATTATTATTATTATTATTATTATTATTATTAACAATAATAATATTTTTGTTGTTAGTTTTAACATTATTATTATTATAACCATAATAATAATAATAACAACAATAATAAAAGTTGCAACAACAACAACAACAACAACAACAATAATAATAATAATAATAATAATAATAATAATAATAATAAAACACTATTATTATTGTTGGTGCTTTTGTATTATTATTATTATTATTGTTGTTGTTGTTGTCATTGTAATAATAATAATAATAATAATAATAATAATAATACAAAAGGACCAACAATAATAATAGTGTTTATTATTATTATTATTATTATTATTATTATTATTATTATTATTATTATTATTACAACGACAACAACAACAACAACAACAACAATAATAATGATAATAATACAAAAGCACCAACAATAATAGTGTTTATTATTATTATTATTATTATTATCATTATTACAATGACAACAACAACAACAATAATAATAATAATGATAATAATAATAATAATACAAAAGCACCAACAATAATAATAGTGTTTATTATTATTATTATTATTATTATTATTATTATAATTATTATTATTATTATTATTATTATTATTATTATAACACCAACAATAATAACAACAACAATAATAGTAATAATAATAAAAGTAGTAATGTTAATAATAACAAAAATTATAATTATAGTAGCTCTAATAAAATGTAACAATAACAACAACAACAACAACAACAACAATAATAATAATAATAATAATAATAATAATAATAATAATAATAAATACTATTACTATTGTTGGTGCTTTTGTTGTATTACTACTACTACTACTAATATTATTATTATTATTATTATTATTATTGAAGCCTCATTAACAAAATAATATTGTTACAAGGCGGAGGCAAGATGGAACAGCTTCATGAAAAAGCGTAGATTTTATTAATTCAGACAAAAAAACAAGAAAAATAATGAAAGCATAATAATACATTAAAAAACCGAGCCCTGGGGTGATGCCCCAGCCTGTGCGTAACCTCTTTGATGCCATTTCTACATGGGACCTTTAGATCAGGTCACAGTGCCCGGTGGACACATTGGGGGCATCATTTGACCACTGCCATGTGATTCCATTCCTCCAGGTCACGGTGCCGGATGACCTCACAGGGGCCCAGGGGGGCTTATGGTTCAGAGGGATGGAGCTTTCCCTACACTGCCCATCTAATCCTTACTGTACCTCGAGCCTCTTGGATGTACATAACCCCCTTCTTCAAAAGGGGGTGGAACCTTTGTCCCTAACTCCCCTGGTCATGCAACGAGTGAGACTGTTGGGCCCACCCTGCTATTACCATTAAGTCTCCACAAAATGGGTGGACTTTCTACTCACGCAATATGGGCTCAGGACGTAACCGCATGTCAAATCGAAAAAAAAGCGACATGCAAGATCCAATCATGCTCGGCTCAAAGGCGGAGCAAAGACGAGCGACGTGTGTTTTTTCTCGCAACAGAGAATAATGTTACTGCAAGACTTCACTCATACTTCCAGATTTGATAAGCTTCAGCATGAGTGGAATTGTGTTTTTGTATTATTATTATTTATTTATTCATATTATTAAGTTTATTATCTGATTTACTGCCGAGTAAGAAAAGGTCTCTGTTTATTTGCTTCTGATCTTTATAATGACAGCATTGTTTGTTATGTCAGGGTGAATGAGTACTTAGAGCTTCTGTTTATACACACAGTCATTACAGTCAGATAGCAAAATGAACACTGGCTTTATTTGATGACTGTCAGCTGGTTTGGAGATTATCTGCTGAAAGGAAGTGATGATTGTGTTATGCATATTTTACCAGTGTGCAACAGAATGTTCGTGTCCTGTCTAGTTCAAACTGGACAAAAGTCAGACACACTGTAACCAAATCACTTCCTTTTCACATAGCAAGTTGCACATGGGATTTGAACCCAGGTCATCAGGAGGTGCCATTCCAGCCCAACCTGCAAAACTTTTCTGTTCATTTCAAATCTAAACTGTTGAGCATCATTTCTCACTGTAGACTCAGAAGCCACTTCTTGGCTGACAAGAATGGAAGCTGATGTACTACTCCATTGTTGTAGCCCACCTGTCTCAAGGTACAATGTGTATTTAATTTCTACTGTTGTTGGAGTCCGAAACTTAGGGATGTTTTTAGTGCCCTTTTAAAAAATAATGATGCATAACAATAATAGAGTTCAAACATCATATAATAATAAAATATAATTCAAAGCTCAAGAGCATGTGTCGACTGTAGTAAAGGTCATGCAAGATTAGCAAATGTTAGACATCACAGGGGGACACCACTGAATTCCCTTCCAAAAAGGTGGATTCTTTGCTGAAGCTGCCAGTTGTAAGGGGAGCTCACACTAAATATTCACTCAGTGCTACAATTAAAAAGTAAAAATATATAAAATAAAAACAAATAAGATAAAAATAAATAATTTTTGATATTTCTAAAAATAAAATAAATATTTTACATTTGCAGGCATTTGTTTTGATTAAATTTATTTAGATTTTATCTATTTATTTACTTTGTTACAACAAAACTTTAACTTGCCTTTGTGACAGATAAAATCAATGTGTGAAACTCTCATCTACAGGAAGAAAAGTTGATCAGCTCACAATGCAGTCGAGTTTGTCATAGATTTTTATGTTAATGAGAGTGAAAACCCCCCCTCCCCTCACCCAAATCTCAAACCTGCCTGTTTTATAAAGACCTAGAAGTAAAAAGAGCATGTAGAGCGATTTTAATTAATATAAAATTAAGGGAAGAAAAAGGAGCAGGTGCTGGATCTCTGATTCTTTTTCTTGATGCATAATTAATTCTTATTTCATTGCAGCAGTGTTTGCTGGAGTGTTTGTTGTTTTGAGATTTTTGCCTGCTGTGTTTTGATTTATTTTTAATATCTTTAGTTATGAAGCACATTCTATTTTGAAGCTGCTTTACAGATATAAAGTTCGCATGTTAGCATTAGCATGACGGCTAAAACTGCACACTAACAAAACTCTTAACCTTGAAGGCAGTCAAACCCCAATATAAGTCTTACTAGAAGTAGGTTTGGTTAATGACAGCAAAAGACACATTATTAAAAATAAGGCTAGACAAGGATCTAAAATTTTTAGAGCTCGTTCTTAACACAGCGGTGATGGAAACGTCCTCTACCTGCTGAGCTGTTGATTTTAGGGTTCAACTTAAGCTTGAGTTTGCTTAAGAAGTACTTTACTGCACAAAGAGATAAATATGAGCTCTATGAGATAGTTACTGATAAATCCTATCTCATACTCAACCTGTTTTATATGGGAGAAATGATCAAACAGATCTGAAATAGCCAACAGTGACCCCTAGGAGCATTGGGACGTTCCTAACTGAAACCATATGAATGTGTCAGAGGAGCCAGAGGTGCTCAGCATTATGAACCAGTTCTCCACATACTGAGCCACTCTGGTTCGATCCCCACATCTGATTAATGGAATTCTATGGTAATTTGGTTACAGGCTCTGAATCCAAATGTCTGTGCTGGTATTTAAATATCTTGAAATTACCTGCTGTTTCTCCAGAGATGGGTTCCTCAGTGCTCCTCGGTGGTGGAGGCTGGACTTATTTCACACCATGTGACACCTACCAGGGAGGTATGGAGTTAAATTTGTGCCAAGAGTTTTACAGAAAATAATACAACCCACAAAAAATATATAAAAAATCTAATTGGAAAATAGACTGGCATGGTGGTCACCTCACAGTGAGAAGGTCCTGGGATCGACTTTGAGTGGAGCAGTCTGGGTTTGTTACGCGAAGGGGGGAATTTAAACAGAAATAAAGACCCAAATGCAGACAGCATAAAATAAACAAATATATTTATTAAATAAACATAAGCAAACCAGAACCAAGAACAAAACCAACAAAAGACCCCCTGGGATCGGCGGAGGTTAGGGCGCACTGGACCTCATAAGGACATGTCCCTCGGTGGCTGGAGTGAAACAGGAGAAGGCCAATGTCCCAGGCCTAAAGGCACACCAACCCTATAGGAACCACTGCCAAAGACTGGCGCCAGGCTGGTCCACCCCTGTGGCTCCTTCATTGCCAGCGGGGTCTACACCGGGGAGCATCTCCTGTGCTCCTGGCCGGTGGTGCCTACCACCTACGGCCGAACCCTCGAGACTTGCAGTGGTTCCCAGGGAGTGCCTCGGGAGGGGCTTGAGACAGCAGAGGGAATAGCCTGAGCCTACTCTGTATATAAAGACCTGAATTACCTCCGGGCTCCAGCCTGTACTCCTTCTACACTCTACCAAGGGCAGGAGGTACCAGTGACCCTAACTCCCTCGGAGTCTTTCATGAGGGACGTGCCTCGGTCCAAGGTAGCAGGTTCTGAAAGATAAAAAATTCTAGATTAGTAAGTGCGCTGGCTAACCTCGCTGCATCACGCCACTCAAGCCAGATTTGGAGTGGCGTGAGATCCCCACTTGAAGGGCTCAAACACCAAAATGCTGCTCAGAGCTCCAGCGTCTAACCCTGCCCTTTATAATGAGCTAGAGGTGAAACTAATTTAGGATGTGATACAACGCCGTGTCGCTAGATGGTGCCAAATGCTCACAAACGGCAGCAGGGCCGCCATAAGATCCCATGAAAGAGGCTGTTAGGACATTAAACACAGCCTCTTTGTTACACCTTTCTGTGTGGAATTTGAATGTTGTCTGGGTGCTTAGGTTTTCTCCCACAGTCTAAAGACATAATTTAGGTTAATTGGTAAGACTAAAGTGGCCTGGATTGGCACCCTGTCTAGAGACCCTGTGCTGCCGGCTAGGCACTGGCTGTCCTCCTACCCTGGAAAGAATTAAAAAATAAGTTGCAAATGCAGGTGATTTTTAAAATATATTTGTTGTCTTTATTGCTTTTTGCTTTTTTCTGATCCTCTTTTTTAATTATGAATTTTGCATTAACTTTCTTATTTTCTCCATTTTTTAATAGGGTCTGCTGATTCTGGAACTCTCTGCTTTGCTTCTGCCTCCTTCTTATGCGTTTGAGTTTTGTCACATTTTTAAAGGGGTGGAGCCTTAAAGGAAGGCATCTGCCTTAAATCTCTATTGGTGCTCCCACATTACAGCAGGTTTATTTATGTGTGTGAAACCACTTGATGTGGATTCAACCCTAAAATGATTTTAAAGATTGGCAGCTATTAATTAAAAGTGGGGTTCCATTGGTTGATTGGTTTCCTTTTCTAGAGTTTTGTAGTGATCTAGAATGCAGGCCTGCTGTTTTCTTGCCCCTCAAGTGCAATCATTTAAGTTTGTTGGTTGCTAGGAAGGTGAGTCACTGATGTCAGATGATCGCTCTTGGCTGTGTTACCTTCTGGTTCTCCCCTTCCTAGCTATGTTATACTGTGTTCTGTTTATAGTCTCTGTGTTCTTAATATATCTAACTATGTATTCAGTTTTCTTTAGAGATGTGATTTCCCCAGCTGGGAGTTTTACTTACATAAAAATGTTCTGAGGGCAGAAAGGAAAATGATTGGTTCAGAGAAACAACCAATCAAACTGAAGAAGAGGCGGGATCAAATTGAAGAGGAGGCGGGAAAGAAAAAAACGAGACCAGGGAGAAAGACGACTGATCCAGTGGTGGAAGATTGTGGTTGTGCGGCATTTTTTGATAAAATTGGATTAAAGTTTCAGCAAATCCTCAGAACATGTCAGAGAACCTCAAGTTCTCTTCCCACCCTGTTGACTGAAGATGCCACACCAACAAACAAAACTTTAACCTGACATATTTCATGGAAACTTTTAATGAGTCCAGTTATACTGGACTGAGCTTTAAAATACCTAGTTTATTATTTCTATTATGTTTTAATTTACCTTTATCTTACCCATGAAAAAGTGAAAAAGAATCTACCCAAGGAGGATGGGTCTCTTTTTGAGTGTTGATCCTCCCTAGTTTTCTCTCTCATCACAGTTAGGGAGGTGTCCCATTGTGGATTTGAGTTCTGGTACCATCTTTCTCATGTTCATTATTCTGCCCTGCCAAGCGGTTCCATCCATCTGGATTCCAGAACTCCCTTGAGCTGTGAGGACTGGGTATGTGGTAGCACAAAGTAGTCAATATGACACAAAATACTTAGAGTTCGTTTTTTTCATCTCTTATATTGTGCTTTTGATGTGTGCCTTCAAAATGAAGCTAAATAAATAAATACCACAAGAAGTGATGAGTTCAGGCTCTAAGCTCTCCAGAACTATTGGTAATCAGGCTAATCAGATGCAGAGAAGTTGTACATGCAGACGGGGTGGAAAAAACAAGCTGCTCTGACATTTAAAGTCCAAACTTTTACATACAGTGCATGTCGTCTAGTTTGCCTCTGCGATGTTCTTTTGGCCTCTACTCTAATGTAAACAGGGAGAATAAGACTGTTCTCCAGCTATACTGTTTACCTAGCTGACTCTACCTAATAGAGTCTGCTGGGAGCAGGTTTCATTCTGATTGAGTCATCACATCCTTCCCTCTTTGTTTTTGTTACACTACTGTGTCTCTCATTTTACCCCTGATCAGCTTGAAGTGCACCCCCCTGAGAGGAACATGGACAAGCAGGATTAATTTAATGTTTCGTTGCTTTTTCTGCTGGGCGAGGAGTTCCATCAGGGGTAGTCCTGGCCCTGGGGAACATCGACTGACGGGCTTCTTCGCTGAAGCACTGCAGCAAGTAAACAGTTCTGCTACATGGATACTAAGAAAGAAATGGGTACAGAGAGTAAATAAAACTGGTTTACTGTCCATGAAGTCCATCAAGGTATCAAGGAGAAGCTGACAAACAAATAACAGCTGCAGTGGACATTAGGTGAAAATGCAGTACATCAGCTAAGGCGTTAGTATCCAGATTGTGACCAACAGGTGAGACAGATAACATATACATTGAGAAAGCCATGAGCAGGAACAGAGTCTGCAGCTGAGAGAATAAAGTGTGACAAAAACTAATAAGACATTCATCTGACTAAGAGTGCAAGTAACTGACAAGTATCTGGTTAAAGTCCTGTTTACCCATAGACGGCAAGAGCTCCCGGAAGAGTGTTTGGCTCCTCAGGGGCTGTCTTAGGGATCAAACAACGTTGTTAACACTGGCGCTAGGGGATGTGGCTTTGTTCTGGCTTCACCGGTAATTGTGGAAAAATTATGCAACATGTTGAATAATTCCGGGAGCGCTCCCGGAGAAGACCTGTGATGATGGAGACAATGCGAACAACGGCGTTTGATACTTTTTAATCACTGTTTCATCCTTTCCCTTCCTGTAGTGTCGCAGTTTACACCGCCGTTATTCAGCAGCCGGTGTTGTATCCCTAATCAACAGCATATAGAGCCCTCACCGGCGTACCCAACGAAGTTTTAACCAGCGACAGAGGCAATCAAAACGGCGGCGCTAATGGACAGTACGCAGTTCTATACGCCACCTCCCGGTTAAAACAGAGTTACAAATGGGCAACAGTACAGTCAGTATAAAAATGCTAGCACGCCTCATGCAGGCCTCACCTCAACAAAGTTCCAGCATGCTGCCTGTTGCCTCATGTCCTCAGCTTCATCAATGTCCATGGTCACGTCCATGTCGAAGTTTTCTTGGTCAAAGAAATCCTTACAGCTCTGCTGTCAACTCCAGAACATGAGAGTCTGTGCAGGCAGCCATGACACTGGATACTCTAGGGGCGGTGCCTAAATATGCAAATGATCCTGTAGTAACGCATGATCTGTTTGCCTGTGTAAAAACCTGAGTATTAACCAACAGTATTCAGGGCTTTTTAAGTGGCAGCAGAACACTGCCGTTCTCACCCGTGTCTTAACATGCGATTGTGAGGGATAGAACTGTGTATTAATCCCCGTTGCCTGACGTGTGCTGCGGCGTGAAAACATTGCTTTACTCGGCAGATTTAGCAGCGTTTTATGATGGTCAAATCTCCGGCTAATTTGCTCCACCCCTTTCCACTGCGAAAACAACTGGAACTACCGCAAACTTTGTGTCACGTACAGGGGATTTAAACATAAAAAGACCCACACGCAGGACAGTGAAACCAATAAAAGTACTTTAATAAATAACTTATTAACAACCAAAACCAAACCATACTCAAAAGACAGCCAGACCGGCTGACCCCCAGGGACCGGTGTAAGCTGGGATGCATGGAACACCGAGCACACGTCCCGATGGCGGGTCTCATTGGGGGAGCCCCAGAGGTCCCAGGCAGGAGGAACACTGCTCGACAGTGGACTGGCGCAGCTGGGAACAACCCTCATGTCATTTTAGGGGCGCCTTTCTGGGCACCTAACCAGACGATGCCACTGGCCACATCCCGTGTGGACGTGCTCGGGGATCCGACTGACGCTCCCGCCAGCTGTCCAACCTGAGCCAGTGCCTCCTGATCATTGGGGCGCCTAGTATGTCCCTACTCTATCTAATAGGTCCTCCATACCTCGGGGCTCCTTCCCATACTCCACCTGTCCTCTACAAAGAACAGGTGGTACC
>JAVSBU010189325.1:0-12263 GCA_033118015.1 Loricariichthys derbyi
TGGCATATCTGTGATCCTTCAAGAGGGGTGATTCCAACATTTTTGCCTGGGGTTGTATTATTTAATTGATTTGTTTAGGGGTTTTGACAGGGTGTGACGATTAGTGGCCTTTACTTATATCAAAAATCTGCATTGGCTGGGGATCAATAAACTAGCAGGCATACAAATCATCTATAGTCCAAAATAAGCTAATCTGGTGATAATCCATTGCTAATTTCAGGGCTAGCTCATGCAGCCAGTATAAAACACATCTATAAAATAAATACATTTATTTCTACAGCACTTTTTACAATGGATCATTGTCTCAAAAGCAGCTTAAGCCCAAATGGAGCACGTTTAGAAGGTTTTTTATTTCGTGGGCTTTAGCAATGTTACTGTGCATAAAATCAGGTGGGATTTAACCAATTCTTGCACACATACAGTAAGATCAAGTTAAATGGTTAATCAGAATAGGCAGACAATCAGTGATAGGATATAATTATCCTCAGATCCATGCTGAAAACTTGGGCTCTTACTAATGAGGCC
Organism: Loricariichthys derbyi; assembly: GCA_033118015.1. Lineage (NCBI taxonomy): Eukaryota > Metazoa > Chordata > Actinopteri > Siluriformes > Loricariidae > Loricariichthys > Loricariichthys derbyi. The sequence goes on from JAVSBU010189325.1 coordinate 526, forward strand.
TCCCTGTTGTAGGTCTGTCTTCTTTGGCACTAAGTGTCCCTTTCATCCCACTAGTAATCCGGCTTTTCCTTTCATCCCTCTGCAGTGGCCTTTAGTCTCTCTTATTACCTGGAGAAAATATCATCACTCAGACCTCCAGGCATTCACACACTGTTCCTGTCTCAACAGTACGCAGAACTGTTACTTTTACAGGAAACATTAAATCCATGCCTTCTTGGCACTGCTTAGTGCAGAGTGCTGAGCTCTTAGTACTTACCATGTACCATATGCCCACAATCTGGAGTTGAAATCCAGTGCATTTGAGCTATGGAGTGGTGATGGGAACAGATCTGCTGACTAGCACATAGGTGCTGAAATTTATTCTGATAAAATGTGCCATGAATCATTAACAACCACTGAAACGGTTCCACTGGCAGTCATGCTTCAGGTGTTATGGGTATTCACGATTTTATCATTTTTGCATGCTGAGGTGAACAAGTGAGTGTGAGATACCCTGTCATATTTGAATGCCCTTCCTAGGTTGGAGTCCTAGCCTATTGCTGGGGTTAGGGTTAGGGTTCGGGTCAGCCAACCATTCTGTCTAGGTTGGGTTGGTGTTCCTGTCTTCCATAATAAGGGTTTGGAGGTATATGACTTTTAAACGTGACTACTGGACATTACCATATGATAACACAACCCAATCTCAGGCATCTGTGAAATTAGAGGAGGGTAGTTTGTTTCTTTCTTGGTGGGAGGAAACCGGAGCACACAGAGTAAACCCACATGACCACAGAAGACATGCAAACTGCACAGAAGTGGAGTCCGAGATTGGGATCGAACTTAAAAGCAATCAGTTAGCACCCTCTTTAAATGCACTTATTTGGATGGTGATGTTTCATAAGCTGCAACTGTGGCTTGAACTGGGAGAAAATACGTCACCACAGTCCTCTTCAGTCCTCATTTTTCTAAGGATACAATAAATGCAACTGTAGAGTATCCATGTACTGGAAAAAATCATATGCCATGTCTAATAAAGTAGTGGAGAACTACAGGATCTACAATAAATAACAATCTCTTCTGAGACTAGTATGCTAAAGATCTGAAGCTGACCAAGAAATAATCATGGAATCAGTTGTCCAAATACTTTTGGCTTATTTGTGATTACGGTTGTACCTCTTGGACTGTCTTTCTATTATAAGGTTCTCTAGGAGCAATAGAACTACTTTTTATTTGTCCAAGCTTAAAATCTGACTTGTTTGTGTCAGGCGTCACGCCAGGCGTGGGTTTATTTACCATCTGGCAACCTGGCGTGAGCCTGACATCACGGCTGAATCCAAGGCTTTTGGTGCTCGCACATGCGTGATTGCGCTGTGGGCACCATTATTAATCAGCCTTGGAAATTGGATTCAGCCGTGACCAGCGTTTTAAAAGCGAGCCCCGCGGATCATTCAATCAGGCAATTGTTATGATTCGCCTCAGCTCGCGCTGCTGATATGGGGCGTTTTAGACGGGGTTTTAGTAGATGCGTGGGTTCCATCTTTACACGCTAGGCATGTCCCGAGGCTAGTGCATATATCCCACACTTATGCACATAATCGTGGGTTGCACTTGTGGGTGCCCTCACCGGTCTCGCTTTTGGTGCCAGAGAGGGTTAGGGACGATGGTACCTCTCTTCCTTCGTAGAGGAAGGGCGAAGTACAGTCAGGAGACCGGAGGTAACCGGTAGGGCTTAGTTTTTCAGTGTAGGGACAGTTAGCTCCACCTCTGCACCACCCGGACCCCCTCATCACTCCCCATGCTCCCCGTGTGGTAGTCCAGGCAGCGCTAGACCTCAAGGGTCCACACAGGGACACCGCGGGTTCGCTGCTGCCATAGGTGGGTCATTGCTTGGGCCTGTCCCTGCACTGCACCCTGCCAGACCTTGCCTGTGTCTCTCTTCGTCCCATGGTTGGCCGGTTCGGGACATCCGGCTGTAATAAATGGTCTCCACACAGGCGTGGTTGGACCGGTCCGCCGGCTGTAAAATCGGGTCCACTTCACCTTGGACGTGTCCTAAGCCGTTCCCACGTGTCCTATCCTCGTTGGCCTTCAGGGGTTTGCCATTTTGGTGTTTTTGTTTTTCCTTTTTGGGCTTTTATTTGTTACTTTGCTTCCGTTCTTTTTAGTTTTCTTATCTACGTTAAATAAAGCCTACTCTTATTCATGAAACTTTCTGCTTATGGGTCCTCCTTTCACACCCCCCCATATCATGACAGTTTGCTTCCCTCTAGATATATCATTAAGTTTGTGCTTGTGTGATTGCTTATTCTTTCAAAAAATTCTCGTATTTTTCAAAGAACATCAATTGTCTTATAATTCCACTGGGAAAGACTTTTTAAATCTTCACTCTGCTTTATTGTTAGAGGATAATTGGCACATATTGGACATCGGCGCACTTTATTATGCCAGTATTGATGGCTGCTTCTGCTTTTTGCAAGGCTTTCTATTTGCGATTATCAAGGCAATTTTGCAGAAAAAACTGACAGCAATAAATAAACAATGCCCCCTGTCCTGACAGATTCGAGTACACAACTCAAACAAACTCCCTTTGTTTTGCAGAACATGACTGAAAATGTTATTCTTTCACAAAATGCGTTGAATTGAAAGGTTTTGCTGAACTGCTCAGCTGCACTTTTTGTTAAAATTACTGTGACAAGATTATGAGAGAAACTGAAATTGATTTCACTGATGGAAGACCTTAAGAAATTGAACATAGATTTAATGAAATTAGACGGGAGTGAATATTACTGAATGAAATTGAAGTGATTAATAATTATTATTCACATGGGCCTCCAGGGTTGCCTCTTGAGCAGCACCATCCCTATGTGCTAACTGCAATAAATGTTGTCGTTTATTAGAGAAATTTATTCAATAAAGAATGTAAATTGTGTGTGCATGCACCTCGGCCCAGCCTCCATTTTACAGTGCTCTGATTTGCCAGTTTATTAAACACATTCGCCAGATCCTCATTCCAACTCTCACAGGTCTGAAACATTTCCATTTGCTCTCCACTAACTTTTTTTGGATTGCACATAAATCTGAGCTGATCGATCATGATAGACGATATTTAAGCTCAAGTCTGGACTCAGAACAACCAAAATATCCTAGACAGACAAGAAAGTGAAGATTTTATGTACTGTAAGGTCTTAGATGGTAGAAATAAGGTAGCTGTTGAGGACTTGTGTTATGGGCCTCACCATAAGGACATAATGTAACGGGCCCTGCTGCTTCCTAGAAAGGAAGCAGACTTTATCAGGGAGTTTGGTATGGTATCTTGCGCCATGTTTGTTGGGTTTCAATGACATATAGTGGGGCAGCGCGGCTGCCTAATTGTTACGAGTAATTGTTATGCCACCACCTGCTTCAATCTCTTGACTGAGTGCTTGTGGCATGCAGCAGCGGGGGTAGCGATGCACTAATAACCACTTTCCTTTTCTTTTTCAGAAACGCTCTGCTGATGCGAGGCACGTCTGAGCTGTTGTGTGTTTCCCACATGCTTTGTGGCACCGCATTCGCTATATGGGAAACAGCGGGGTGAGCATACGAACCTCCCATTTTCTGGTGCTCTGAAGGAGTTAGGGACTAAGGTACCACCCTTCCTTTGTAGAGGGAGGGTGGAGTAGAGCCAGGAGGCTCGAGGTATGGCAGGGTGTAGTATGTTAGAGTAGGAACAGCTTTTCCCTTGGCACTGTACGCCCCGTCCTGGGCCCCTGCGTGGTCGTCCGGCACCATGACCGGGTGGAACAGAATCACATGGCACTGACTCAAGGAATGCCCTCTGATGTGGCCATCTGGCACCATGACCGGACCTAAAGGGTCCATGCAGTGATGGCACCAGAGAATGAGGTAACCAGCAGGCTGGGACACTGCCCCCTGCCGTACCTCTCCCCTTCGTCCCTACCTGGCTGTCTTCTTAGTCATACATAGAGCCGACAAGCATTACCACCAAATAAATGCCAATTCAGTAAATGTCTAATGTATAAAGCTCTCAAACTAAGGGGAGATAGTGACTTGACTGGCCTGGTCTAGCTCCCTCTTGCCGTGCTCTGATCGAGTCCCTCGTTAAATCTCAAACCTGGTATTTCCCTGTGCTGAACATAATCAGCAAAAGCCCCAAAATGCAAAACTCTGGCTCACACGCATCCGTCTTGTTGGCAAGAGTCTATGTGAAAGTGTAACTCATCGTGTTGTCTTAACAGTTTGCTAATAAGTGCGCTGTAGAGGCACCCATGGGCATTGCTGCACTGTTGAATTTGTTAATACAAGCTGAATTATGCATGAGGGAACATGAAAGAAACGGGTGTTAAGCTGTTTTGGGCTGTTGACAACCAACTAAGCTATTTGTACTGTCTTATGCAAAAGTTTGAGCACCGTTGGTCAAATGACATGCATGAATATGCTAAGTTTGTTCTTTGACTGCATTCATTCGTTCTTTCAAAACACTTTATGATGAGGGTGACGGTGGCTCTCGAACTTTAATGCCATAGATATTGGGTACAAGGCAATGAGTAGCCAATCAACCGTCTGATATCTGGAGGAAACCAATGCAGACATGGGAAAACATACCAAACTCCAAACATACTTTATCCACAGCAATACCATTATAACCTGATGAGAGAAATTTGAGAGATAATTAGAAAAAAAATACTATTTTGGTAAAGTACAGTTGATTAGACAAGGGTTGTGTTCAGTCATGTTGAGCTCTTAAGGCTATAAAAGATCATGCTTGGTGGAGATAAGGAGACAGACTGGACGTAGACAGAAGGGGAATTTATTGAAACAAAAAAAAAAAAAAGAAAATTAACAAAGTGCTAATCAGACAAACAGACTGAAAAGAGAAAATTAGTAAGCCAAAGAAGTAATTAAGGGAACGGGAACAAAAGGCCAGTCAAAGAGAGAAATTAAACACAGCTAAGCAAAGAGGCTACACAAAGTCACGGAACTAGGATATTAGCTAAAACAAATAAACAACCAAAACCTGAAACAAAGTTAAACAATGAACAGGTACCACAGGTGAAGAGGATAGCAACACAAGCACCAAGAACAGATGAAAAAACAAAGAATCATAAATACTGTGAATTACTTATAAGTAATGGGAAAAAACTCAAACTGGTAGAAAGCTGTATGCAGGATGAAGCAGCTCAAAAATGGTGCTTCATCCTGACTCTCTGGAATGGTTCATCTTTGGAGAGGCTTGTCTTTAGAACACAGAGCATAATAGTCTTTTTGGGCTTCTCCTTCCACCTCCTGGTCAGACCCGTCCCCTGCTGGACCATAGCTGAGATCTTCTGAGGAGAAGGTTGGAGGTGAGTGACACTAAGGAGTCAAAATAACGACAGCTCCCTTCCTAATTTGAAATTCTTTTTCTTCATGTAGACTCCACCTGTACACATATCGCAGGTCCAGGGTCTAAAGTTGAGGTTCCAAATATGCTTTGATGCACATGATATGTTCAACCAAAAAGGGATGATACAATAGTGGAATTGGAGACCCATCCCATTCCAGCAGCGCTGCTAAATGAATTTACAGGGGATTTATGCCGATTAAAGATTAAAATGCCGCAAGATTAAATCCTGAAACTGGAGTACAGATAGAGCGCTGGGAAATTAATTGTCCTTTCATTTCTGTATACTGGATTATTCTCTGGATTTTCACTGCATAAAGGGACCACTGTAAGGAGAAAAAAGATGTGACTTCTTTCTAAAGGTGAATTACATTGGATGTGAATAAACGTTCTTGATGGACAAACCAGTTCACTTGAATGCAAGTCAAAAACAGACTGCCAGATTTGGAATCATTGGCTAACAGAGTACAAGGACACAATGGCTAAGGGTCCCATATTGGAAGACTGAAAGTGGGGAACTTATTTGGACTTATTTGGACCATTTTCAACTGCAGCTTAAAGCACTAGAAACAGCTATCAAACTTTCACTTGACTTGACTTTATGGTATGTACAATGCCTACCTTTTAACATTTTAGCACTTAGCAACAGCGGGCTAAAGTTAGCTAGTTCTCAAGAGAACCTTGCAGAGAGGTCACATCAGAACCACCCATCATCTCCTATTTTTAGTTTAATATACAGTGTGAAAGCTGCTTAACAACCGTTGAAAGACTGCATGAAGCTAGTAACATAGCAAATACAGTACTGTGCAAAAGTATTAGGCCACCATTAGATTTGTCTTGCGTTCTGTGGTGATTGTATGTAATATAATGTTGACAATTGGAACCAAAATCTGGGTTTGTCACTCCATAATGCTGGTTTCTACTGATCTTCCTTCCAATCTGTGTGAGCTTTAGCATGTCTTAGCCATTTTATCCTGTTCTCCTTCTGCAAAAAGTGGTTTCTTTGGAGCTATCCTTGCACAAATACACTTCTCATGCAGAATTAGAACCCAGGGCTAAAAGAGATCGGTCTTTTAAGTATTACTATTTTTATATAGCTTTGCTTGCCTTAGTTCAAATTGGTATTTGGCTTGTAAATAAATAATAATACTGCTATGAGACTTAACCAGATGTTGCTTCATGGAATTACACATGGAATATGTAAAAGTATGTTGGGCCCTCAGCTAAAGAGGGAATTTATCAAGAGTCCAAAAACAGTCCTGTCACAAATTAAACTGAGATGCAAGATTTATTTCAGAAAAGGCTAAGGGAAAACAAAACGGTAAAAAAAAAAATCATCCAACGATAGACATTATTCTTTAATAAATACATAAATGAATATCAGTCACTACAGAAGGTCTACAACATCAGGAGAATGGGAAAAAAAAAGACCATTAAACATACAAGGAGTTGTTTACAGTTCTGCAAAAGGTCAGCAGGTAATTATAGGTCTGAACATCACACGGCTGGAAGAAACAAGATCCGTTAGATCAAACTGCTGAAAATGTCACCATGATTGGAGGAGCTGATTGGACGTTACATCGCTGATATCACCTGACTGGACTCTTGCTGATCTTCATGCCCAGGTCAGGGAGAGCAAATGAGCTGGATTATGGAAAAATAAATCGATGGGGCTTTAATATTGCTCGTTTTTTGTATATGTCTGTGTGTGCTATTATATTACTGAAGAGTACTTATACATATATTCTAAAAATACTGTTATTTGTCCTCAGATGGACAATCCTGATCAGAATAAATGGGGTTAATACATAAAAATTGTCATGAAAGTGGGGTCGAGGTGTAAAAGGAGGACCACACACAGACAGCTTCATGAGTAAGGGTAGGCTTTATTTAACATAAATAAGGAAACTGATAAAGAACGAAAACAAAGTAGCAAATAAAGCCCCAAAACGAAACCAAAATGGCAAACCCCTGGAGGCCGACGAGGCTAGGCCACGCGGGGACAGCTTAGGACACATCCAAGGTGATGTGGAACCGATTTTACGGCTGGCGGACCGGTCCAACTAACCACACTTATGTGGACACCAGTTTTTACGGTCGGATGTCCCAAACCGGCCAACCATGGGACGAGGGGAGCCCGGGCGAGGTCTGGCAGGGTGCAGTACAGGGACAGGCCCAGACAATGACCCTCCTTACACAACAAGAACCTGCGGTACCGGCACTGCCTGGATGATCACACAGGAGGCGCAGGGGGTGCCGAGGGGGTCTGGGCGGTGCAGAGATGCAGCTAACTGCCCCTATACTGACAATCTAAGCCCTGCTGAACTACCGCCGAGCTCCAGCTCGTACAACACCTACCCTCTAGTAAGGGCAGATGGATACCTTCGTCCCTCACCTTCTCTGGCGCCATGCGAGCACGACTGGGGCAGGCACCAGCTAGTGCAATCCCCATTTGCGCGTGTTTTGCGGTATATAGGCCCCAGCCGTGGGACGTGCCTAGCAGAAAGATGGAAACCCACGTATCAACTAACCCCGTCAACCAAGCCCCATAACAGCAGCGTGAGCCGTGTTAGATCAAACTGATTGCCGGGCCGAGAGATGGAAAAAGTAGCTTACTGTTCGGTGGCAAAGCTAATGACCCGGCGCCGGAATGATCTGCACGACTTGCTTTTAAAGAGATGCGCACAGCTGAAGCTGATAAAATCCTTATTACTAATAACAACCCGCAGCGTGATCGCACATGCGGGAACCAGATCCAGGAAGACTCAGCTGTGCACTCCAAGCCGTACTCATAAGCGACACCAGGTTGCCAAGTAGTGGAAAAACCCACGCCTGGCACGATGCCTGACAAAAATATGTATTTAAAACTTACATATTTACAATAATTATGTACTGATCTATCAAAACGATCTATGAAAACCCAAGAAATTAATTATGATAGTAATAATATTTAGTTAATATACTTAGTCACAGTGTTTATGGAAGCAAATTGTGATTTATCATGGTAGTATAAAAAAGTCTATAAGGAACTGTGATATTGACCCAAATTATTACAGCTCTTAAATGTCATTCCATAATTCATAAGCTTGTATGAGTGCATACAGTAACATGGGTATATATGATGCACCTTTATCAGCCACTTTTGGCCCTTTTCTCCTTCCACATGTGGCTGCTTAATTGGAGCATATATATACCGTACTGCGCAAATGTCTTAGGCCACCATTGGGTTTCAAACCTGGATTCATCATTCCAATGTGAGCTTTAGAATATTTCAGCATTCTCACCCTGTTCCTCTTCTAAAAAAAGTGGTTTCTTGGCTGATACTCATCCAAAAAGAACCATGCATGAAATGAGTGTATGAGATTTACTACTCACTAAACAGCAATATCCAGGTGAGACAGGGTTCTGGATACCAATGTGTGTAATTATACAAAAAAAGCTAAATGACTTTTTGACCGGTGGATAGGTCATGCATTTTCTGTTATTGTTTTATTCATTCCTGAATGGGTTCTATGTTTTCTTTTTGGAGTTAGAATTGGAAAACAGTGCTCAGTTTAATTTTTTCTGCTCCTGAAACTCTGCCAGTGCTCCATTTAAATGTAAAAATTCTGTGTATATGGTATCGTGCAGTCAGGATTGTATGGTTCATGAACTTCATGTGCTAGAGTCTAATTTAGGACACTGTCCGTCTCAATATATGGGTGCGTATATCTTTAAACTGGTCAATTTTCCCTGAGACTAAAGTGCATCCCGAACCAGCAGAGGTTTTATTATATTTGCGTATCCATTGTGGAGTGCAAAACGCACTCGGTTCCTGTAATGAACCTTTTATTTATTCTTGTTTACTGCCCATGTTTCCTTCAGTGCATGGCTGCTGAGGTAAAAGTAAAAAAGGAAAAAACGGGAAATCTGCTGCACTACGTGACCAAAATTATGAGGACATGCCAATGTTTCCTTTAGGCAAGATCTCAATCATTATGTAAGAACATAATGGAAGAACAAGCATGTTAACAACGAATGGAACAATGATTTTGTGAATATGTATAAATGAGAGGAAGACAAGCAAGATTAGATATGCTTCTACAATCAGAGCTTTTATACAAAGTTTCTTTAATATAGGTTTCTCATATGAAACCATATGGATACCAACCCAATCTGACAATTCATTTGTAGGACACATAGGTTCACAGGATTCAACATGCTCCTCGGGGGAAGGGCCCAGCAGGGTCAGCTGGTAATGCCCCTCCTCCAAAGAGGGGATGGTACTGTAGGACCAGGAGGTCCGAGGTATGACAGGGCCTGTAGGTAGAGTAGGAATCGAGTCTACTCGTGAGTCTTTGTGAGTTCACAGGACCTATGAAGCAGAAATCAGGGCAAACGAGGTACATGTGTTCGGATGACAATATAAGCAACGCATCCTTGACTGTTTTGTTTCTCTCTGTAGGGTTTTTTCTACGTCATTTTTGGCTTTTTCTTGTGTGCTTTTTGGTTTCTCGTGTTCTTTCCTCTGGTTCAGTATTCTTCCACGTTCGCTCCAGCTTTGTTCTTTGATGGTGGGTTCTTTAGTTTCATTTGCGTGTGGTCAGCTTCGTGTGCCACCACCACTTTTCAGTTTCTACCATCTGTTTTCCGAGTATTACTCATGGTTTTGGTTTTCCCTTGCCTTTTGTGTTTGTGGTTGGTTTTGTGCTTGAGGTCTGTCTCATTATTTTTGTTGTCTCTCCCTTTTTACATTTACCTGTCTGCTCTCTGTTGTCATCCCCTGTACTTTTCCCTTTAAACCTGTCTGCACCCACCTTAGTGGCAACTGGTGCTTCCCTTTCCCCATAGGGACAGTGGTACCGGCTCATCCGCCAAAGGGGTAGGTGGTGTAGGCACCAGGAGGGCCGAGGTAACTGATAGGGCTGTAGATAGAGTAGGGTCAGCTGGGACTCACCTCGGTCATCATTTTTGTGTGCGCCCCTTTGCTACACCCCCTACAGTTCGCCCCGTGTGCATAGGTCCTTCTTCCAGTGACATGACAGAGTCCTAATAAGAGTACAACAAATTAATGGAGCTTAGATTATTAATTTAACATTTATATGGGAACGATTTCAGATGTAGATCATGAGACCATGGATCACCGAGGGCTGGAGTGAGCAGTGGCTCATTATTATTTACAGCTACAAATACACAAAGCAGAGGTATCATTCTAAAAAGCGATGTTTAGATGGGGCAGGAAGGTGCTGTGGTGTTTGATCTTTGTGGTGTTTTTTGAATAAAGCATATCACAGACCCCATGGAGATGTTAACGTGTGGAAATGGGTGTAATGTGTCACCTTTAACTTGAACAAGGCACAAGGTTACAAAAAAAAAAACCAAACAAACAAAAAAAAAAGACAACAAAAAAACAAGGTAGGCTCACTTAAGAGGAGAAAAAGAGCAGAACATAAATGCCAAAAAAGTGATGTATTATTTATAAAGCATATCTTTTTTCTCCTTTTATGGAAATTGAGTCTGCTGTGTGTTGTGCTTCTGTTTCTAACTAGCTTATCATCCACGGAAGAGGAGGAAGGTTTGTGAGCTGTATCCTCATCTAGCTGTCAGGAACTCCATCAATATTTAACCCCCTCCCTCCACCCCCTTTTACGTTCTGTCAACACGTCCATACCTGACTTGGTGCTTCAGGATGTGAGTAGCAAATTACATTCTCATTCTACTTAACGTTTTGCCACAGATGTGGATTGGTCTTAGGGATTCTCCTGTCAGGGATAGATGGGTTAGTTAAGAACCCCCTCAAAATCTGGACTTTTAAACAACTTTATCATACTAACCTGTAATAGACACCTTCTCGCATAAACAGAAAGGTCCTGTAATAGAAAAACGAGGAATGAAAAGACATCATTTGCCCCATTTTCCTTTATTTTATTTAGAACTTTATGTTGATAATAAACACTTGGGTGAATCAGAGTCAGTTCACTAACCCACAGTGGGGTTTGGGTCCCATTAGAGCTTTCCTGCTGCTTCAAATATCACATAAACACAGGACTAGAAATGTGTGTGAGAGTGGAGGTTGAATTTGGGGATCACGGTGTCCTGCTCAGAGTGTACCAACTGTCCGTAGCCAGCGAATTCCTGGGTGTAATTAGACTCCTCAACATTCCCTGTGACCCTGACCAGGATAATCAGGAATAGACCAAAGACATCATTAAACGATAAAGGCCAAGGGCATAACATAGTGCCCATGATCTTCAGATTCCTTAATGCCTCGTTCACACATACACGGTTGCGCCCGAGTTAACCGAGATGAGCCTTTTTCAGTTTTACCTGCAAAAATCCCGGTTAAGCATTTAGGAAGGTCCGGAAAATTATGCAAATTTAGCTCCGCCCCCTAAGC
>JAVSBU010189432.1:0-12261 GCA_033118015.1 Loricariichthys derbyi
GTCTATACGGTCATTAAGTAATCTTATGGTTCCGGCAAAAACTCCCGGAAAGATTCAACATGTTGAAACTTTTTGTGTGACAGGGATTTTTTTCCCGGTCTAGGCCACTCCCACCACCGGTTAATTCGTAAGCATCCAGGCTTTGCAGGAACACTCCAGGATACACTTCGGAAGTTTTGATAAGTCAAATCTTGGTTAACTCGGCCGCAACCGTGTATTTGTGAATATAGCTTGATAGAGCAAATCTAGCCAGGTGGCCCGAAGCTTCTGTTAATGAGAAACAACCACTGGTTTACTGATAACATGCAATTACAGCATTAGGCTAAAGTAACAAAAGTAGACATGATGTCAACCTACATGTTGTGTTATACATCACTGTATACACCGTGTTTTCATTTTAAAACCTCTACTTACTGCTCTAATGCTCTGAACAACAGGTTCAGTGTTCAGTTTTGCCATTACAATATTAACAGTTAAATATGTCAGGTAAAGAAGGACAGTCTTGATTTAATTATATATATTTTTAAATATTTTTTGTTAAGTGACGTCAAGAAAAACTGTTTATATTTCATAAAAACAATTATTTATGTTAAGTGATTTTAAGAGAAACTGACTATTTTCATAAAACATTTTTTTTCAGGAAATAGTTTCAATAAGTTCAACTGTAAATAGGAAATACACTGTTGACGTTACTGTTGAAAATGCACTTCCAATAAAATGAGTATTGGCAAAACGTGTTGTCTTTTTTATGTTGAGGCAGCGAGGGGTTGTGTCGTATCTAATAAAGTAACTTGTCATCTAATTTACTTACATTTAAAATCAAGTAATCACCAAATTACTTTTTAAAGGAGTAATCAGTAATCAGATTACTTTTTAAAGGTAATTATGCCATCACTGGGAACAGGTTATGCTCATGCAAAGTAACTTTTGTGTAGTGAAATACTACAGCACTCAACTTGGGATTCGGGGTATGAACATACCTTTGCAACCGTCTCATGAAGTTTGAAGGTGGGGTCCAACCTTTCTGCAAACAATACCCCAAAAGGGAAAAAGGCCTCCGAGAGGAAATGGGTTCTCTGAATTTAAAACAGAAAACAACAAAAAAAGGTAAAATTGCATGAGTAATTCAAATATGCCTGATGGTATTTCACTCCATCTTACTTAATAGCTAATTTCTTTTGTTATCACAGCAGAAATGAAATGTGTTTCTCATTGCAATCACTCTGTAAATCTATTTAAACAGCAAATGCCCTTTCCTTCTCCAAGGACACCAGAAAAGAGGCTATAGCCATAAGAAGGGTCCTAATGAAATATCACTGCCATTTGAAGAGCCACAATAGGCCATAGGTATGCATTTCATGGTGGACAAATACATACTCTTAAATAGCATTTGTTAGGCCTCTGAAGGATCGAGTTGCCTCAAGAAGTGTTTTTTTCTGATCTGAAAGTTAAACAATATTAATCTCTGTTGGGATTGGAGTGCTCCCTCTACTATATAATAAATATGTTTTGCTATTTGCTAATAGATATAAGTTTTATGCTTAATTTTTTTTTAAATTAAGATATATAAAGATATATATGCATAATACACTCAATACTATCCTTGTGATGAAACAGTGAATGGAGTGTAAATAGTAATAATAAAGGGAAAAAAAAAACAGAGAAGTAGTAAACAATAAACTCATTGACCTCTCCCTTCCCTGGATGCCACAAATTTGGCCTGAAGAAATAAATAAAGGGATTCCGTATGCCTTTGAACAATGATAGCTCCAGACATCATCTGGGGCCATTAAATCAACATCAATTGAAGCATCTACGGCCAGCTCTCGGGGGATGTTTGTGCCTGTGTGCCTGTGTGGATGTGTGTGTGGGTATGGATGGGGGGGCTTGCCTTCTCCCAGGGATCAATGTTGGGCTTTGGTTGATTGCTGGGATGTTGCGCGGTGGGGGGGGGGGGGTTGGTTGTGGTGCGTGGTGCAGTACGGGCCGATCCTGGTTTGGCTCAGTGGTGGCTCAATTCTGGTTTGGTCTTTGTGTGGGGGGCTGCACGTGTGTTGGGTTGCCTACTTGGGGTGCGGGGTTCGGGGGGCAGCAGTTTTTTGGACAGATTTTTTTCTTTTTCTTTTTTTTTCTCTTTCTTTCTTTAATGTTTGATTAAATAAATTAACACAAAAAGTTAAATAACAAGAGGAACTTGTAATGAGCTAATAAAGTTCCCCTTGGCAAAGCAAATGAGTCTGGCACAACACGGCACTCAACGTTATATTCTGTTCGCTAAGTTGCTGGACACGACAGGTTAAAATAAAATAAATAAATAAATAAATAAAGTTTATCAATTTGAACATCACATATCCTGTCTTTGTAGCGTATTTAATTGAATATGGGTTAAAAAGGATTTACAATTCATCGTATTCTGTTTTTATTTATGTTTTACACAGTGTCCCAACTTCATGGGAATTGGGGTTGTACATTAAATTTGTTTTCTTGCACAAAGGCATGTGCACTGGATGTTCTGCAGTGGAACATACCAATTTCCTGGTCAAAAGACATCTGAGGCTTTGTCACATGTTGATAAGAGAAAGGTACCTAGAGACCCCATAAAATTATTATTATTATTATTTTTTAAATCTTATTGCATCTCTTCATAGCTTTTTGTACTAGCATTACAGACTATGACAACAACAACGAACAGTGTAGTAGATTAGAGGCATTAGAGCCACACTTTATGCCCACATCACTCTTCGGCTCTCTGAGGACCAGACCTTGATTCTTTGAAAGTAAAAGTGCCTTTGAGTCTATTTTTCAAACATTTGTCATGAGCCACCTTACAGCAGTTGATACCATGTGATTGGACAAACAAAAGTCAGCAGAGGATATTTTCTGTAATAAGACCCTTCACATAATAATACTCTTATGTCAGTCTGATTGATCATGAAAGGTTATTTTCCACAAAGTGTGACTCCTCTATGTAATGTTCACTCATGAGAATGCCAAAATTGCTGTCTTAAGTGGGCAATTTAAATTATACCTTATTACTTTCCATATATCTGAGCAGACTAAAGTCTAGAAGGCTATAGGTCTAATCTCCTGACCTATGTGAAGTGTGCTTGGAGTAATGATGAGGTTCCTTATGGCTGTATCCTCAGCTCTTGTAACATCTTATGACAAACTACAGGATACAGCTGTAAGGAATGGGCATGATTTCTCAAGAGCATGTTACACTCGTGCACTGATACAGACTTCCCTGCCCAAATCCTAAAAGGACACTTAGTCCCAGTGACAGGCGCTGACAGCCAGACCCCATTGCACAGCTGCAGCTGTACCAACATGAGAATAAGCTGTCCCAATTTAATCTCTAGACAAGCAAATGCTGTGTTGTTGCTGGCAGTGTTAATTTCATTAATGAGAACTATGATGGGGAATATCTGTTGACAACCTACATCTCTACAAGATATATCTCAGAAAATGAGAATATCATGAAAAAGTTCAATATTATTTGTCAGTCATTTCAGACTCCGTGCTCGCTTCTGCTGACAAGCTTTATGGAGATTCTGATTTCATTTTCCAGCAGGACTTGGCACCTGCCCACACTTTTGATTTACATGGTTCCATGACCATGGTGTTACTGTGCTTGAATGGCCAGCAAACTTATATAAGCAGATCTTATATAATATTCCAATTTTCTGAGACACTGAATTTTGTTTTAATTAGCTGTAATGATCAAAATTTCAAGAAATAAAGGCTTGAAATGTTCACGTTGTCTGTAATTTATTTAATATATGGGTTTTACTTTCGGAAGTGAGTGACATAAACATTGAACTTTTTCATGATATTATAATTTTCTGAGATTGGCTTTGATATATCTGAGATAAGCTTTGATAGCAGTCTTGAGGTCAACTACATTGGGTCTGTTGTCTCTCATCTTCCTCTTGAAAATAACCTATAGAATCTCTATGGGGTTAAATTCGCCAGCCACTCAAGCACAGTAACACCGTCGTCATGGAACCAGCAAAAGCGGACTTTGGACCATCAAGCCCAGATGAAACGCTTCTGACATTGTCTCTGGTTCAAGAGTGGCTTGACATGAGGAATGTGACATTTGTAGCCCAGGTCTCACAAGGAGAATTAAATAAAAAGTTTGAAAACATCTGAAAAAGAGAACTATATGGAAAAGTATTACACTTTTCACCCAATGCACATCCAACATTAGCGTTTGCATCGTCTATCCATTTACCCTAGCCCAGTCCCGAATCGCACCCTACACATTGTCACCAAAGTCTGCTCTTTGGTGACATTAAGAGGCCAACAGGGAACATGGCTTCAAACACTTAAATTTGAGTCCATTCTCTGTCTACATGCCCATGGTGTGATGTAACCTACAGCTTGTAAAGTTGTTTTTTTCAGTTACAAGCATATAATGGACATCGGAAAAAAAAAAAAAAAAACTTTAAAAAGAAAGAAAAATATCAATCTACATGGTCAGTTTGAGAAAAATTGGTTTCAGGTACACGATTTTAGAATGATTGCAGTATTTATAGCAAGAGCTATACCTGCATTCCATAACGTTATTACAATTAACATTATAAAGATGTTAACTTGCTAAGCCAGATAGCTGCATACATTAACAGTCTAAATAAACTGTAGTTTGTTTAGCCTTTCTTGTTTAGCTTTTTGCATTGTTTAATGCTGATAAGGTGTTTGTGCAGCTTGTTATCAACTAGGTTGGCACTACTATTATATCAGTGCTAAATGTTAGTGGATAAACTTTCTGCATGGATTTAGTTTTAAAATAGACAGATTTATCATTGTTGCCTCTTTGTTGAATATACTGTTGTTCTGGTAAGGCCAGATTATTTTAATTACTTGTTTGGCAGATCCGCCAATGTTAGTTTTTCACATTTTTGAAAAAAAAAAATAAAATTGGAAAAATCTTTTTATTTTTTTATTTATTTTTTTTAATTGTCGCCGATCTTGCATCCCTAGTTGAAAACGTCAATTTACATAAGTTTAAGACTCGTGGCATCACTCAGTCACAGCCGAACCCTATTAGACGTGCATCAGCGCCACACCGCTAGATGGCAATAAGAACCCGCTAATCACAGGTCATCATCGCTAACGCATGCGTAGAATGTATCAAAATCTGTGTTCATCATCACGAACGCATGCACAGATTGGCTCTACAGTTCAGCAAGATCACCTGTATTGGCCAGTGTTGCCACTTTAGCAACTTTGTCTCTATATTTAGCGACTTTTCAGACCATTTAGCGACTTTATTTTTTTAAAAAGTGACTAGCAACAAAGCTAGCAACTTTATGTGGTCTTATTGAAGACTTTTGGAGACTGCACATGCCCAAAGCTGCCACATCATGAATTAAATGTGAGTAAACTCATCTCTCACATTTACTCTAGCTTTAGCGTTCCTTGATTTGTATTTTTTATTTTTTTTGCTTTCATTTCCAGTCTCACTCTTAGGTGCCAGAAAAAGGTGAGAGATGAAGGTACCACCCTTCCTTCGTGGAGGGTGGTACCTTCATCTCTCACCTTTTTCTGTTAGGTACCACCCTTCCTTCGTGGAGGGAGAGTGGAGTATGTTCAGGAGACCGCGGGTAGCGACAGGGGTTAGCTAATAATGTAGGGACAGTTACTTTATCTCTGTGCCTTACACTCCCCTCTGGTCTCATCCTGGAGCCTGCCTGGTCATGTTTGTATGGCCAGGGTGGAGAGAAACCACACAGTAGCGGCCAAGAAGATGCCCACTGATGTAGCCAAGCCGGCACCAGCCACACCTAGAGGGGCCAGGCAGTAATCTACCCAGGATTTGAGTGTAAACCACAGGTGGGTCATTGCCCAGGGCCTGTCCCTGCACTGCACCCTGCCAGACCTCACTTGCATTTGTCCCAGTGGTTGGCCAGTTCGGGATATCTGGCTATAAAAAGGTCTCCATGTAGGTATGGTTGATCAGACCAGTCTGTAAAATCGCATCCACTCTACCATTAGATGTGTCTTAAGTCATTGCCACATTCCCTAGCCCCGTCGGCCTTCAGGGGTTTGCCATTTTGGCGTTTTTAGTTTCTATTTTTTACTTTTATTTGTTACTTTGCTTCCTTTCTCTTTAGTTTCCTTATTTGTGTTAAATAAAGCCTACCTTTATTCATTAAACTGTCTGAATATAGGTCCCCCTTTTCCTCCTCGCCCCCATACATGACAGAATGACCCGGCTACTATTGGGCCCAGTGGGCAGCTTCGGGTAGGCTTGTGTGCAATTTATCCACCCTGCGCTTATTTTTGTTTTTCCCCACCCCTCCTGGGATTTTTTGCCTAGCTATCCATAAGCCCAGTTGGGGCTAAATAGTTTGCCCAGCTGGCTGTAAGTCTAGCCCCTTTTTCCTAGCTGTAAGATCAGTGTAGCCTTAGTTCTCATCACACGAGCTGCGCTAGTAGTAAGACTAGTGTTTTTGCTCAGCTAGCCATAAGCCCAGTCGGGACTAAATAGTTCGCCCTGCTGGCCATAAGCCTAGCCCCTTTCTCCTAGCCATAAGACTAGTGCAGCCTTGGTTCTCATCACACAGGCTGCACTAGCAGTAACCGTACGTTTTTGCCCAGCTAGCTGTAAGCCCAGTCAGGGCTAAATAGTTTGCCTGGCTTGCCATAAGCCTAGCCTCTGTGTTCCTGGCAGTAGGACTAGTGCAGCCTTATGTCTCATCATGTGTGGGTGTCCGCTTCCCTTTTGAGTAGCGCTTTCACCTCCCTTTTGTGTACCTATCTACTGGCATAATGCCGCTCACCAGTGTATACCTAATGCCAGAGGGGCCTTGCCTCCTCCAAATGAGCTGCACTAGCTGTACCTCTAGTGTTCCTAGCACTAGGTCTAGTGCAGCCTTATTTAAATGGGCAGTAAGACTAACGTGGCTCGTCTGGTTCTAGTAGTGGCCTAGCCCCTTTCTCGTGCCCCGTAGTTTTGTTTGGTTGACTGCAAGTCCTTGCCTCACTGACCCCAGCCATTCTCCACGGGCCTGTCAGCTCCCCAGTTGTGGCTTGGCAGCACCCTGATATGTTGGTTACATGGGCCTCCTTTCTCCCGCCTTTTTTTCATTCTAGGGGCTTCAGGAGTCACCCCGTTGATGGGGGGTAATCTCAGGTGTCACGCCAGCCATGCGCTTGTTTATCACCGGCAGTCTGGCATGAGCCTGACGTCACGGCTGAATCCAGCAAGGCTTGATGTCTGTACATGCATGATCGGCACGGCAGACGCCATTAACTTCAGTCTTGCAAATTGGATTCAACTGTGATCGGTGTTTTAAAAGTCTGCCAGCTGTAAAACTCGGGTACACCTCACCGTTGGGTGTGTCCTAAGTCGTTGCCATATGCCCTAGGTCCATCGGCCTTCTGGGGTTTGACATTTTGGCGTTTTGTTTCCTTTTTAGGCTTTTATTTGTTACTTTGCTTCCGTTCTCTTTAGTTTCCTTATTTACATTAAATAAAGCCTACCCTTATTCGTGAAGCTGTCTGCATATTGGTCCTCCTTTTCCTCCTCACCCCCATATAGTGAGAGGTCTGAATAATTTCCATATCCACTGTACATAGGGCAAGGTTTAATTAGACAAACTGTCATATTAGTAAAATTGTCAGCATGTTAATATTTAATGAATGAAAAATCTATGTAAAAAAAAAGTATGCATATTTTTTCATAGCTTTGGATGTTAACTTGTGATTTAGTGTACCGGTAAAATAACTTTTGAACATTGTTTATGAAAGTTCGTAAAAGAACTAAAACCTTTAAAATAAGGCAATTTAAAAAAAAAAAAAAAAAAAAAAAAAAAAAAAAAAAAAAAAAAAAATAAAAAAAAAAAAACTAGATTAAAACTAACAATAATTAAATGACTAAGATATAACTAAAACTAATATAAATTTTAGTCAATAGCCTCAGATTAAAACTAAATCAAAATCAGCCAAAATGAACACTAATTGTTTTACTAGTTTGTCCAAAGCCATAGCCAAGAATAATAATTAACAAATTGTCATTATGCTTAAAATGGCAAATTTTATTCATTTACCAATTCCAGAATATTATAAAAGCACTAAAAAACCAAGTGGATGAACAGATGGGCAGGATATTTCTCTATTTTGACACTAACCTTGTAATTTCTGATTACTGGTACCTATAAAGGACCACTGGTACATGCAAAACCAGTATGGAAGCATCAAGCTCAACCTGAGCAGTGTTTAATTTAATAGTTCCACATCTTTAAACCAGCTGGACACTGATCAGCACAGGAGCATAACAGCAGGCACACAGCTTAGAGGATATTTTTACTGATGAACATTCTTTACACTTAGTAATATCTAATACAGAAAAAACTCAACCTGAAGCGCTTACTATTCAAATAAACCATAGTAGCACCTGCAAGACTCCAGGCAGTGGGATGCAAGAGCTCAGCAGAAGGCCGTGAAACTGACTGAGGATGCCAGGAGCATGAAGAAAATAATCACAGTCTCACTGCCATGGTAAGCGGGACATAAAGTGTTTGCAAAAGCTGGAAAATTAGGCTTTGAATGGAGTAATCACCATGTGGCTATATTTCAGGCTGCTCAAAAAAGTCTGGCTTTGAAGCATGGGACAGTGTGCCGAGAGCTGTTTAGCTCAACATCATCCCCCAGTATCCAGAACGAAATTGCTATTGTTGGTAGCAGGCAGTATGAATATTCATCCACAATACAAGTTCAGCAAAGCTAAAGAAGTCAAATCAGATACCATATCATGCAGATATTGCTAATTTTATCAGACACAAACCTCACAGCCAGTACAATACTTATTATTTAATAAAGGGGTTACCTATGGCTGAATGGAAATAGACATTTGCAAGGATCAACAGGCAACAAAAACATTTTACATGTCCAAAATTTATGGAGAGCAAAGTCTCGAGATGCATAACATCAAGAATATGGTGTCACGTTTGGTAGAAGAACGGATTAGGCTGTAAAGCTTGGTGACACTGTCAAAGAATGTCACCAATGCAACAAGTTTGTTTGTCAAATGTCTGCCCAAATTCACGGTGTCAGAAAATTAGAATATTACCTAACATCAAAAGAGCATCAAGACCCACTACACACAGAGAAATCCTAGAAATGGGCTACAAATGTCACATTCCTCATGTCAAGCCACTCCTGAACCAGAGACAATGTCAGAAGCATCTTACCTGGGTTGTGGAGAAAAAGAACTGGACTGTTACACAGTGGTCCAATGTCCTCTTTTCAGATGAAAGTTTTGCATGTCATTTGGAAATCAAGGTCTGGGAGACTGCAAGAAGATTGGAGAGGCACAGAATCCATGTTGCTTGAAGTCCAGCATGAACTTCATGTTTCAAGCACTTCATGCTTCCTTCTGCTAACAAGCTTTATGGAGATGCTGATTTCATTTTCCAGCAGGACTTGGCACCTGTCCACACTGTCAAAGGTACCAAAAGCTGGTTCAATGACCATGTGCATGATTGGTCAACAAACGTGCTTGATCTGAACCCTATAAGGAATCTATGGGTTATTGTCAAGTGGAAGATGCGAGGCACCAGACCCAACAATGCAGGTGACCTGAAGGCTGCTATTAAAGCAACCTCGACTTCAATTACACCTGAGCAGTGCCACAGACCGATCACCTCCATGCCTCACCACATTACCGCAGTAATTCATGCAAAAAGAGGAAAAAACAAGTATTGAGTGCATAGAAGCTACTTTCCACAGTTCTGTTTAAAATATATGGACATCCACAGTATTGGGAATACTGGTTTAGGTTTCCATGTAACTTGTGTTATGTAATGTAACTTGTGTTGAATGTAATGTAATGTAATGGATAATTATTTTGGAATTGATTTAGTTTTACATATGACAATTACCTTCTTTTGTATTAAAAGTATTTCTCTTTTTCAAATTCTTTAATCTGTTTAATTAGTGGCTTCTTAAATTGCATAAATTTCCAGGTCCCAGAACTGTTTCCCAATACTCCGGATGTGCTGATATACTTTTTATTGATCTTGTGTAATATTAAAATGTTCTGACACAATGAATTTTGTGTTTTTATTATCTGTAAGCCACAGACTTTTAAAATTTCCAGAAATAAAGGCTTGAAATATTTCACTCTATGTGTAATTAATCTATATATTATAAGGGTTTAACTTTTTGAAATGGGTGAGAAAATTATTTAACTTTTCATGTTATGCTAATTTTTTAGATGTATCTGTATATATTTGTCTCTAAAAGCACACACAATTCACACTGTTATTTGTCCTTTGGTGGTAAGTCATGCTCCCCAGTTCCAAACTACCTTTGAAAGAAGGAATTGTTAATTTAGAGCTTGAAATTTATCCATTTGAACATTACATATCTTTTCTTTGTAGTGTATTCTGTTGAATGAGGGTTGAAAGGGATTTGCAAATCATCGCATTCTGTATTAATTTGTTTTACACAACATTCCAACTTCATTAGAATTGGGGTTGTAATTCAATGTCTGGTATCCACATACTTTTGGCCACATTACATACATTTCTTTTTGAATTTCTCATATTATTCAAGGAGACGTCTTCAGAATTATACTTGGTTCTATTCCAATAGCCTCGAAAACAAAATCAGCTAAAAAGTGATACAGATACACTAGATCGATTTACTGTTTGAGAGCCTACACACACTTCTCTTCTAGGCCCAAATAGAAAGGTGGCAATGCTGAGAAAAACTAATGAATAAATGATGAGGATGGCCATATGCAGAATAAAAAAAAAACCCTGATTTATAAATTTTTCAAAGTTTGCTGTTGTGAGCAACATTTAATGGTATTTGAGGCCCCATGAAACGTGAAACTAAACCGAAAGCAAATAGTAGTAAATTATTATTATTATTATATTGTCTATATCCCAGTCAAATGCTAGTGTACTCATAGTGCCAGTAATAAGCCCAGATAAATGTTAGTGGTTGTGTGAGGAAGGGTAAAACCTCCGCCAAAACTTTGGCAACAACTAATAGGAGCAGCAAGAACAAGTAGTAGATGTAAATTATATTACATAATGCTCAATAATTAAACAATTCCTTTCATTAGAGATTGTTTCATCATCAATTATTAAGCTTTGTTGTAATTGCTTCAAAATGTGTTCCCTTTTACCATTCTGATGTTTAGTCAACTTGCCTTTAAGAGTCAGCTGTTCCAGAAGATTTTAATTAGTCAGTTATGCTAGAGTTATGGGTGAAGCATTTGGCTGATTGGGTGTATTCTGCTAGCTGTAGTGATAAGATCTCATTTGATTATGTTCAATATGTTGGCAAAATTTGCACACACGTTCTAAATGTTGTCTCTTTTCATTTGCGGATTCTGTAATCTTCCGCATGCTGATGAGTAACCGATGCAATTATAACCTACTGAAATAGAAAATCACAGGTATATCACTCACATTTAATCATTTAGCAGACATCCTTATCCAGAGTTACTTACAACTGATACGATATTATAATCTAAGCAACTGTGGGTTAAGGGCCTTCCTCAAAGACCAACAATGGCAGCTTGGCAGAGATTTGAATGCTAGACCTTCTGGTATATAGACCACTACCTTAACCACTGGTTCCAAAGAGTTTTTAAACACTTAACATAATTATAAATAGGAACTTGCTTCATTTACATTTTAGATACATTTTAGGGATTCCATTTGTCATCACATGGGTTTGCTTCAGAAGCAAATATATTTAATATTTATTTTCTTAGAATAACATTGCTTCAAGTAAAGATCTGATTCACGATTTTAGAGTAAAAGTAAGCTGAATAGCGAGAAATGCATTTTTTTCTGAAACTTTTTGGAGTCAATTTCATCATGTGCATGTGTGTGAATATTAAATATTAGATCTTTTATAAATAAATGGTTTACAGATTTAAAGAACTTGATTGAAATAATGTGAGTAAAAGAAGTTTAGGATGTTGTTTTAGGAACTTGAGGAATTTAGCATGAGTTGTGTGCATTTTATTGCTGTAATCTGTATATGCTGTCCAAAGCAAATACGTACTCTGAATATTAATTCCATGCATATGGTTTACTTTTCCATGGTAGGAGCCCAGCTTAAATCTTAATACAGGCCAAATGTTGGAAAATTGTTAAATTGTTTTCATGTTTTTTTCTTTTAATAGTGTAAATTTGTTTTCAGACGCACATAAAGGAAACCAGCCACTAGGGGTCACTATCCAGTGTATCTTTTGTGCCAGTCCCAAGCCCGGGTAAATGGTGAGGGTTGTGT
>JAVSBU010189540.1:0-12257 GCA_033118015.1 Loricariichthys derbyi
TTGAAATGACTTTAGTTTTGTGTCATGTCTGTGATCTGCTTTTTTTTCTACAAAATGAAACAACTGAATGAACATCCTCCGAGGACGGTGATTCCATAATTTTTGCCAGGGGTAGTATATACAGTATGTTT
Source organism: Loricariichthys derbyi (assembly GCA_033118015.1). Taxonomy (NCBI): domain Eukaryota; kingdom Metazoa; phylum Chordata; class Actinopteri; order Siluriformes; family Loricariidae; genus Loricariichthys; species Loricariichthys derbyi. The sequence continues at coordinate 132 of JAVSBU010189540.1, forward strand.
GTTGTTTTGAGTAAAATAAGTAATCAAAATAATCTTTAAAAGTAATATTTTTAATCTAATTTTCAGTTATTGTGTGCGTGTGTGCGTGTGTGCGCCTGTGCGCCTGTGCGCCTGTGTGCGTGTGTGCGTGTGCGTGTGCGTGTGCGTGTGTGTGTGTGTGTGTGTGCTCGCACGTGCGCCTGTTGACATAGTATACCTAACAAATAAAGGATTTTGTTGGTAAGGTTGTGCTGAAAACAGCAAGCATAACAGGCACATTCAGTGTTAAATATCATAATAATTCCCCATGGTGAGCCCAGAGGACAGAGTAACATTACTAGTTACACTAATCCGTTAATAGAGTTATGCCTACCTGTGAAGATGAATAAGTGGATCTGGGTGCCACTGCATTATCTGCATAATTATCTGCAAAATTTCAATAGTAGCATATTAGAAGTTACTTTAGTTACTACATTTCTAGGTTCTTATGCATAGTTCACTGAGCCACTTTCCTAGTAGCTATAAAATAAGGCTAATGTGAACAACTCATCTACAGCACACATCGCAATGTACTGACAACATATGTATTATTATGGAATAACAAGTTCTTGTTTTTTCCCTCTTGGTTCTATAGCTGGTTGCTAAATTGAATTTCAGAGCACATAGTATTCACATAAGGGAGTTATTCAGGACTTATGTACTCTAAGTGTTTCCTGTCTCCCCTGCAAGGGTTTTTTTTTTTTTTTTTAAACACTTGTTTTTGACTGCTGAATAATGAAGTACTGAAATATTTCGATCCTCTCAACACACTTGTTTTACATAAATAATTTTTTACTTCTTGTGTTGCTGTGCAGTCCAATGCTAGAGGACTGAGGCAGCGCACAGGACGCACCCTGGGGGGGAACTACAACTCCCAGTGTGCACCAAGCACCCAGCAGCGTGGTGCTAATCAGGGTTGACGAGGAACACCTGTTTCTAAGCCACCTCTCTGTAGCATCCTTTGTCGCAATGTGCATAACAGGCACCGTGCATAACGCCGCTAGACTGATAGACGCTTCTTTCACTTCGCCGCCACTAGGCTAACCCTGCAGTCATAGCTGCTACTCTCACTTCTAGCTGCTAGGCTAACCCCATAGTGATAGCCACTACTTTTGATTCACAGCCACTAGGCTAACCCAGTAGAGATAGCTGCTCTTTTCGCTTATAGCTGCTAGGCTAATCCCGTAGCGATAGCCGTTACTTTTGCTTCTAGCCACTAGAATAACCCTGCAGTGATAGTTGCTACTTTTGCTTCTAGCTGCTAGGTTAACCCCTTAGCAATAGCCACTACTTTTGCTTCTAGCCACTAGGCTAACCCCGTAGTGATCACTGCTGCTTTTGCTTTACAGCCACTATGCTAACCCCGTAGAGATAGCTGCTCTTTTCGCTTATAGCTGCTAGGCTATCACCATAGTGATAACCGCTACTTTTGATTCACAGCCACTAGGCTAACCCAGAAGAGATAGCTGCTCTTTTCGCTTATAGCTGCTAGGCTAATCCCGTAGCGATAGCGTTACTTTTGCTTCTAGCCAATAGAATAACCCTGCAGTGATAGTTGCTACTTTCGCTTCAAGCTGCTAGGTTAACCCCTTAGCAATAGCCACTACTTTTGCTTCTAGCCACTAGGCTAACCCCGTAGCGATCACTGCTGCTTTTGCTTTACAGCCACTACGCTAACCCCATAGAGATAGCTGCTCTTTTCACTTATAGCTGCTAGGCTATCCCCGTAGCGATAACCGCTACTTTCGATTCTAGCTGTTAGGCTAATCCCGTAGCGATAGCCACAGCTTTCGTTTCGCAGCTACTAGGCTAACCCCATAGAGAAAGCCACTACTTTTGATTCTCAGCTGCTAGGCTAACCCTGTAGCATCAGCACTACTTTTGCCTCTCAACTGCAAGGCCAACCCCATACCTTCAAAGCTACTTTCGCTTCTCAGCCACTGATCTCAGAATTCTCAAAATACTATGAAATTCTTAAAATCCTAAAAGATCTACATGAAATACTGATAAACCACCTCTTCATTTTGATGATTTTCTTAATTCATTTATTTCTAGTAACTCTGTTATTATGTAGACATTAATGGCATTTGAACCATTAAATCCATGACCCGGTACCTTAATGACAGATCTACCATGGCTCTACCACAGATCCAAGGAATCTATCTTGAAACATTCAGTGCAACGTGTGAATAAACCCGGAACAGGTGCAGGTGCTTTTTAGCCAGTAATACTCAAATCAGTATCCCTGTTTAGCCACGATAATACATTAATACTCTTTTTTAATACTTAATACTCAAGTGACACTCAATCAGTGCTTTGGTTTAGCTAGGAATACTCCACAAATGCTCCTGTTTAGTCCAGTGGTGCTTCGTCAACACTCTGGTTTAACCAATAGAACACTATCAGTGCTGATTTTAGCCCATAATACTCGACAAGTGCTCTTGTTTAGTCTGAGATACCTAGTGGATACTTCTGTTAACCAGTGATATATCACCATTGCCACCTGTCAGCCAGTCATGTTCCATCAGTGCTCCTCTTTATCCAGGGTAATCCATCATTGTTCCTGTTTAGCCAGTCAACTTGCATATCTTTACTAAATGAATGCACTATAGCACACCAATTCCCCCAATCCCAGATCTTTCACTGATGTTTGAACAAGCTTTTAAAGAGTCTCAGAGATCATATTAAATAATGTACATAGTGCCAAGTGCTTAAGGATTTCTGTGGCTTAGCTGTCATTCCAAAGGACATTTCTCTCCCTTATTTTAAATGGCAGTGGAAATATTTAAACAAAGCCTAAGAGATGCCTTATTTATAGTTCTTTCCAATTAACCTTACCATCCAGTCATGACACATTCATGTACTGCTTTTGCAGCATAAACCACAAATTAGGAGAATATTAAAAAGTCCTGATGAGGATTTTTTATAGAAGTTCTCTCAGTATATCTCAGTTTTGCATAACAGAAGCTTTAGTATCAGTGATGGACTGAGTTGTTACATAACGATACGATCATTCGGTCAGAATGCTTAATGTTGGATACTAACCCAATAAAGTACTACCAAACATTTAAAAATTATTCACCAGACGTCCCAGCACTTTCAAGCACAGTGGCACAATCCATCACTTGCTTGGATTGTACATTGCAAGATTTCATCACCTGTATGTCACCCTACATATGGCTAATAAACTGTATTAGGGTTAAGACCTGTGGGATCAGAGAATTGATTCACCATTCGTGCATCCATTCAAAACAAACCAATGATATTATCAGTTGACACATGACGTCATAGTGACGAAAATGTCGGTAAAGCATAAATACAAAGCAAAGTGAATCCGCATCTTCATTCCTCTTGGAAAAATTTGACGGCTCTGTACCCAAGAGGTTCTGCAAAGTTTGCAGGGAATATCCTAATAAAACAGACAAACCTGGTTCACAATATATAACCTCAACTAAATATATTAGTGTGGGGGTGAGATGTAAAGGAGGACCCAAGCGCAGACAGCTTGGATAATTGTAGATTTTATTTAATTTCAAAATAAGGCAACACAAAGGAACACAAACAAAATACAAATACTAGGATATGTCCGCAGTTATGTGGGCCCACTTTCACGGCTGGTGTACTGAGCCAGCCAACCACATGGGGACGAGGGTGAGGCATGGTGGCCAGCAGTAAGGGCGCACGACCCAGCCTGCAGATACCTCACTTCCTGAGGGCTTCGAGCCGAAGGGGGGAATGCACACTGTCTCTACCCTGTCACACTAAGCCCTACCATACCTCAAGCCTCCTAGCTTTACACCGCCCTCCCTCTGCCAAGAAAGGGAGGAAGCCTCGTCCCTAACTCCCTCGGGCACCAGCGAGCGGAACTGGTGTGTCCACATCAGGCACAGCGAATGTGACATACCAGCCCGGAATGTGCCTAGTGGGAAGCTATGGTGGATCCACACATCCCTGAAAGCCTGTTAATCCCTGCACTGCCCACGCAAGCCGACGATGAGCATCGGCATGTGCCAGGCTGTAGAAGCGTGGTGGAATCAATGGTGCCACACCCAACTGCTCCATCGCCAGCCTTTTATGGCCAGTGCCAGATGAACCCAATTAGCAAGGTTTAATTCTGCCACGCAAGACAACCCTTGCTGGCCGGGAGTAGATCCGGCGTGGATCGTGACAATTAGCTTATGTGTGCTTATATGGATCACATTTTAAAATGCAAAGATTTTTTAGGGACAGTGGGGAAAAAAGATAGCATTAAACTTTACAGGCATGAAAGAATACATGAAACTGCAACTATGATTTTATCTAAATATATTTATTGAATACATAATAAACAATACACAATAAAGTTATTTAACTTATTAAGTAAGGTTAATAAACTTCCAACTTTCAAGGCACAATGTTATGCACTAATAATTTAAATATCAGATGTGATTGGCTCAGAGTTGAGGTGCTTGGCTGTGATATTTTTATGGTTGAAATATCACATTCTTTGAGTATTTTTTCTTTAAAAAAAATCAATATTATCAAAATATTCCATTCAGTAAGTGAGATTTTTGATGACTTCAGAGTGATTTCAAATTCCTATCTTATTATGAAGGTGTTCTGAAGTAACTGAGTTATTCAATTAATAGACTTACTTTCCATACCTAATTAATCCAATTTAGAGTCATGGATTGGCATGTGGGAACAAAGTAGGACGAACATTGGACAGGAGCATCAGTCAATTGCAGGTCTCTCTCTCGCTCTCTTTCACACATACTCACACATACACACACACACACACACACACACACACACACACACACACACACACACACACACACACAAACAATCACACTGTGACACTTCAAATATACCATCTGACCAAACCTTGTAGGCTTTTACGTAGGACTATTACAATATATGAGAAATGGATAAAAGCTAAAAGTTTATTTTAACCTGCTAAGATGTTCTATCTATAATCTATGATATCCATCACTTAAAGCAGCCAGTTATGTTTCTCAGTATTAACAGGTGCTCTACACAAAAACATGCAAACGTGTGTATTCAGTATTCATGAAAGAGTCACTCAGGTTTTTGGTTGAACTCTCTAATGGAAAGCTTTCAAAAGCTAGATTATGTACTATGCTGTTCTAAAGTGATTCTACCCTCTACATCACATCTGCTAGATCAAACTGAACACTACAACTAAAAGACCATTTTCAAAAGGTCACTTAAGTTTTTATGAATCATATTCTTTGTAGTTTCTAATCTATAAATTCAAATCTGATCTAAAACTGCATTATTTCACTCTTTATGTGCTTTTTAACAGAGATAATCTCAGAATCCCTATTCAGAGGCACCATATGGTGGGTAAATAACTCAAATCAACTGAAACAGTCATGCTGACTGGAAGTCTGTCATCATTAAATTATGTGCAGTGACATTTACACATGTCGTAACTGAGGCACACGTTTGCCATATTTTAGTTGTGGAAAGACCTCACTCGTGTATAAGCACTGTGAGTCCGGCTCGTGAGTTAATACACTGGCCTTTCTAGGGAAGCAAAACAATAAAAGCAATCAAAGCTATGACTAACACAATCATGTGGTATATTTCTTGCTGCAGGACATTTCATTGCAACTTATCTGAAGGAGACTACTGTAGGCTACCAGTACTATACAGGTATGATAGATAGATAGACAGACAGACAGATAGATAGATGAAATTTTATTGATTTCTTTGCGAAGAGTTCCCTCAGGGAAATTGTGATTTCAGCAGCACCAAAATAGAGAATAGAAAAAAATAGTAAAAAGAGGAGGGGGGGTGTAGGGTGTTCACATGTATTGCTTGTTTTGTGGTCAGGCTCCTTCCCTCCAGAGAGTTGTACAATCTGATGGTGTGAGGGACAAATGAGTTTTTAAGTCTGTTGGTCCTGCACTTGAGAAAGGAGCAGCCCGTCACTGAACAGACTCCTCTGGTTGCTGATGACGATGTGCAGAGGGTGACTGGCATTGTCCATAATGCCCAGTAATTTGTCTGTAGTCCTCTTCTCTGCCACCATCACCAGAGAGTCCAGCTTCATTCTGACCACAGAACCAGCCTGCCTGATCAGTTTGTCCAGTGTTTCCTTCTTTGATAGGCTGCCCTCAGCACACCACTGCATAAAACAGGGCACTGGCTACCACAGACTGATAAAACATCGACAGGCATTTCCTGCAGATGCTAAAGGACCGCAGCCTTCTCAAAAAGTACAACCTGCTCTGTCTCTTCCTGTACAGGTGGTCAATGTTGCACGTCCAGACCAGTTTTCTGTCCAGCCACGCCCTGAGGTACTTATATGAACCCACAGCCTCCACCTCAACTCCCTCAATCAGAACTGGTTGTGACCTTGGTCTGGACCTCCCAAAGTCAATGACCAGCTCCTTGGTCTTTGAGGTGTTGTGCTGCAGATGGTTCCTGTGGCACTAAACAGCAAAGTCCCTCACCATGCTCCTTTACTCCTCCTCTCTATCGTCCCTGATACAGCCCACAATGGCTGTGTCATTGGCAAACTTCGGTATGTGACACAGCAGTTGTAGCAGACGTCCGATGTGTACAGGGTGAAAAGAAGAGGGTCCAGCACTGTGACCTCTGGTGCTCCAGTGCTGCTGATCACAGTGCCAGATGTGAAATCCTTCAGCCTGACATACTGTCAGTGAGGTAGCTGGAGGTATGCACTATTTAGCAACTGCGTTACGTTCTGTGAAACAGGACCTTGACCAAAATTGATGTTGACTAAACATTACTAAAGTCACAGTATTTTTAGGATACTGTAAGGTCAATATAAAATGTATTTTCACAAGAAAACTGCATGGAAGCAATATCTAAATGTGTCAGAGATACCTCTAAAATCTACACAACATTCGGCACCTAAACTGTTAATGATAAAACCTTTATTTGTGGAAATTCACAATGCAGTGACATACTATAACCCTATCTAAAGAAAAGCTGTAACACTTAAGAGAATAGTATGATGGATCTAATTAACCAGTTACTATTATGAGCAACACGGAATATGAGTCAGATGAAACAGTGACTCATCAAGCGAATCTGAACGAGTTTGTATAGTTAATTTACAGAAAATATGTAGAGAATATACAGGTAATGGGGGTCAAACAAAGAATATTACTTACAATAAGACTGCCACATGCATTACAAACACCATTCACAGTTTGTTACAAATAAGAAGGGTTGGGAAAAGTGATTAGAGTACCATTTTGGACACAGACCATAAATACAGGTAGTACATCATGTCCAAGTACTGAAAATGTGATTACAGGCACTTAAAATCTCATGCTAAAGCATTGTTAACTGTTATCTGTTCATTAAGTACTATCAGAAGTAGGCAGAAGGAACATCTGAAAATGTTTTTATTTTATTTGATGGCATATGTTTATGTTGAATATCTCCTCTTGTTGAAATTTGGAATAAAATAAAATTACATTGGGGACTGCTGCACATGTGACTCTATAATGAGATGCTTTTTTTCTTTCAGCTTAATTTCACTTAATATCACATTTACTCTATACTTAGAACCAGATGTTATTGCAAAACTAAATATTGGATAGAATTGCCACTAGGTGTTATGCCAAGATTATTTCAGTTCATCTCACATTAAACTAGTACTGTCAAAAAGGTCTATATTTCAATAAATGTGATTGTGAAAAGAGCTAAATATATTCCCCATCATAGTTTTTTATTAAGTAGTTTAATTGCCAGCTTGTCACTACAGTGCCTATAGTGACAACTATAGCTGTTGTGCACATAGTAATTTTGAGAAATTGAGATGTTATTATAAACATATACTCACCAAAAAATGGTCACCTGTGACTGAATCCTACATATCAGTATTGTGGTGAAAGATGAAACTTGTAAGAATTTCCTATAGACTTGGATTTTTTTGCCACTGGTGGTAGACCCTTATTAACGTACGCTTCAATACACCTGCAAATTCAGTTACTTCCTTCACACTATGGTCTTTGGCATAACCAAATGGAATCGCTGTTTTTGCAAATGATTCACATCTGTTTCTCGACTCATTTTCCACACATTGAACATGATATTCACTGCACTGTACCACCTCTTCTAAAACTACGAACACTGTTGCACACCACATGGGTATTTATAGCTTCGTCATCCTTGTGCATCACTATCTGCAGAAGCCTAAATTTACTACCACCTGAAACACGCAAGGTGACAATCTTTTTGTCCGAGGAGTTACATAGGCATAAATACACAATCTTTTATATTTTTCATCCTTAATATGATACCAGTGTCAAACCAGCCACTAGGGATCACTAGCCAGTGTATCTTTTGTGCTGGTCCCAAGCCCAGGTAAATGGCGAGGGTTGTGTCAGGAAGGGCATCCGACGTAAAACACTTTGCCACAACTAACATACGAGTACTTCTAACCAACGTCGTACCAGATCGGTCGAGGCCTGGGTTAACAGTGACCACCACTGGTGCTGTTGACAAACAGGGTGCTGGTGGAAATTGTGCTACTGTTAGGCCCTGTTTACACATATACGGTTTAGTCGGCGGGTAGTACATAGACCGAAGTTCGCGGTAGTTCCAGTTCTGTTCACGGTGGAAAGGGGTGGAGCAAATTGGCCGCGTTTTGACCGACATAAAACGCCGCTAAATCTGCCTAATAAAGCGATGTTTTGACGCCGTAGCATCCGGCACACGTCAGGCAACGGGGATTAATATATAGTTCTATCCCTTACAATCTCATGTTAAAATGCGGGTGAGAATGGCAGTGTTCTGCTGCTGCTGAAAAAGCCCTGTATACCATTGGTTAATCCTCAGGATTGTACACAGGCAAAGAGATCATGCGTTACTACATGATCATTTGCATATTTAGGCACCACCCCTAGAGTATCCAGTGTAAAAGCGTCATGGCTGCCTGCACAGACTCTCATGTTCTGGAGTTGATACAAAGCTGTAAGGATTTCATTGACCAAGAAAACTTCGACATTGATGAAGCTGAGGGCATGAGACAACAGGCTTTGTTGAGGTGAGGCCTGCATGCAGCCCACTAGTGTTTTTATACCGACTGTACTGTTGCCTGTTTGTAACACTGTTTTAACCGGGAGGTGACGTATAGAACTGCGTACTGTCCATTAGCACCGCCATTTCGATCGCCTCTGTCGCTGGTTAAAACTCCGTTGGGTACACCGGTGAGGGCTCTATATGCCGTTGATTAGGGATGCAACGCCGGCAGCCGAATAACGGCGGTGTAAACTGTGACATTACAGGAAGGGAAAGGATGAAACGCCGATTAAAAAGTATCAAACGCCGTTGTTCGCGTTGTCTCCATCGTCACTGGTCTTCTCCAGGAGCACTCCCGGAATTATTCATCATGTTGAATAATTTTTTCCACGGTTCCCAGTGAAGCTGGAACTAAGCCACACCCCCTAGCGCCGGCGTTAACAATGGTGTTTGATCCCTAAGAAGGCCCCGGAGGAGCCAAACACTCTTCCGGGACACTTCCAAGAGCTCTTACCGTCTATGTGTAAATGGGGCTTTAGTTGAAGACCACGAGGAGGCAAACGAGTCAGGCGACAGGAAGCGAGGAAGAAAGTCAAGAATGTACGACTGAGGGTGACAACTTTAAATGTGGGGACAATGAAAGGCAAAGGAAGAAAGCTGGCTGACATGATGCAGAGAAGGAAAGTAGATGTTTTATGTGTCCAAGAGATCCAGTGGAAGGGCAGAAAGGCACACAGGAGCAGGGTTTAAACTGTTGTGTGGATAGAAAGAGAAATGGAGTAGGGGTGGTCTTGAAAGAGGAGTTAGTAAAGAATGTTGTAGAGGTGATAAGAGCGTCAGATAGGGTGATGTGTCTGAAGGTAGAAGTAGAAGGTCTGATGTTGAATGTTGTCAGTGGGTATGCTCCACAGGTTGGATGTGAGGGAGAGGAAAATGAGAAATTCTGGAAGGATCTAGATAAAGTGATAGTGAGTATTCCCAGTGAGAAGAGAGTGGTGATTTATGTTAGAGGGCCTGCAGAATGGATTGTGAAGGCCTCCAGGAAGACTTCTTTGACTTGACCCTGCCTGAAAACGAATGATGTGATTGGTTAAATGCTTTAATACAAAAATACAGGCCCTTGCAGGCCCTGACTGCCCAACACTGTCTAAACTATACACAAAGTAATAAAACTTAAAAATTAAGAAATAATCAAAACATTTTTTCTTAGCTATTAAAGGCTTATTTGATATTTCATTGTATGCTTTATCCACATATAGGTTTGAATACTCAAAACACCTGACTGTTTCTGAATGTTCTAAATACAACATGTGACATAAAATGTCTAAATGGAATTCAGTTGTTTTATTGTTTCACAATAATGCATGCCATTGTTATTAAAATGTATGTTTTGTTTAGTGTTGTATAATTAAAGTATTCCTACATAAATAAACCTGCAGCAATGACAAATACAATATTACAGTACATAATAATAACTGTCTAAATTCAGATTCTAAAACAGTTAACTAAGGGAATACTATAATTTTTAAAATACTGTTAAAATAAACATTTTTTTAATTGAAACACTTTTAAATACTTATTTTATATACAAAATTCTAAATCCGCTTGAACCCTGTTATCCAAATGTGTTGTACCTCACTCCTGAAAGTAGCTTTGAGTGCGGATAATAGATTTTTTGAAATCATTTGTGAAAGTCTACCTAATCCTTTATATTCTAAATTCTGCCTATTTTGTTGATATCCTTAAGATAGTGCCACAGATGATTTTAGCGATAGACCCTTCTTCCTGTCTGTTTTCTACAAACTGGGCAAAATGTAACCAATCTGATGTGCTGGGGATTAGTACATATGTGCTCAAGTGTTTCACAGCTCTTCCTTCTCAAGCAAACTGGTACAATATAAAATAATCAACCATCACTTCGTAATTAACCACTGAGAAATGAGAGTGGATAAAAATTGGTGCATGTGGACATAAGCCATTCAGAATACTGTCTATTTATGTTACTGGTCTATTGTATTCAGGCTTGTGTATGCTATGGCAGGAATTAAGATAACAGGATTTAGTATAGGAACTGTAGTGACTGATTAAGTCTGTCCAAAGATATTTTACTGGAAAGTTGGGAAGTATACTTATTTCATATTTAAGTAATACACACAAAATAAAAATACAAATAAAATGTGCAGATGCACACTTTCTGTCATAATGCTTGGCATATTAGCAAATATTGCTTGCTATCTGTATTTGATGTCTTTCACATAATGTACCGTCCGTTTGACCTTTCCACAACAATCCACTCATTTTCTATCCTAAATGAAATTACATCAGATCTTCTTCCAATCATTTGAGCAAAAACAGACTAAAGTCCTAGGAACAGGGCAATCCATTCTAGCCTCTTTCCAATCAGGCTCTCTGACAGCTCTGCTGGGATGTGTGCCATCTCATCAGCTTGCTGTTACTGCGGTTTCTGATAGTGAAACAAATAATGAGAATGTGAGCCTCTTCCAATAAAGTCCACAAGTGCAAGATTACATTAGGAGAATAAATGAGCTGTGCACATACCCTACTCCTGAGTCCCTGCTGTTTTATGCTGGTTCATTGTGACACAGTGGCTTTGGTAATTAATGCAAACAGCATGGAAGTGGTATGAAAGGACTTATGTCAGGTATTTTACGAACTGATGTACAATTTTATGTTGAATACATCAGTGTATGCAATATAATATTATATTAAACATTAAACTGATCTAGATGTTACCAATTTTATTGTTACCAATTTATCTAGGGTATAGTGTATCAATAACAGTCAAGAGGAGCATTCAAATATATGGCATGATTTTTATGTGGTTTTGAGACCACGGTCAGATGCATGCTGTGTAGGGTTGGGCACCGAGAAACGGTTCCAAATACAACCCGGTTCCTAACGTCTGGTTCTAGAACCGTTAAGAGGATATTTTAATTTCTATTATTTTTTTCGGTTCCTAAATGACAGCACTAGTTTGTTTCCGGGGTTTGTATTACTCCGTCCGGCGCGCTCATCTGAACATGGACCACAAAAAACGCAGCTCAAAAGTCTGGCTTCATTTTAATTTGAAAAAGGACG
>JAVSBU010189857.1:0-12256 GCA_033118015.1 Loricariichthys derbyi
TCTCTCTCTCTCTCTCTCTCTCTCTCTCTCTCTCTCTCTCTCTCTCTCTCTCTGTCTCTCTCTCTTTCTCTCTCTCTTTCTCTCTCCCTCTCTCTCTCTCTCTCTCTCTCTCTCTCTCTCTCTTTTTCTCTCTCTCTCTTTCTCTCTCTCTTTCTCTCTCTCTCTCTCTCTCTTTCTCTCTCTCACAGACACACAGACACACAGACACACAGACCCAGAGAGAGACAGACAGACGCAGTGCAAGTATGGATGTGACAGTATATATTTATGAGGATGAGGATGTGAGGCGATGTTGCATTCTTTAAGCTGATACTCAGGACTGCAGCTCCGCCGCGACACAGTCAAATCATGAAATATATATAATGTGCGAGTTTGAGCCATCTGTATTCAGTCGGCTGCTTCTGCTCTTCAGTAAAGCATGTTTATTTATAACATTTATGCAGCTTTTGGAAGGCACTTTCACATTTACATTAAGCCATTTGGCACGAGCTCTTTCAACTCCAGAGTGACTTAGGGGGGAAAAAAGAATGCAAATACTCCATAATCCAGTGTTCATTACCAGTTAGATCAGAAACCGAAGCTCCTCAGAGACCTAAGAAGCAAGTTCTCAGTTTGAGGGTGAATATAACAACAAATAAAGGGAGCTTGAAGGTAGGCTTGACAAAAATCCATAAGAATGATACCTTGGGTACTGTTTGAAAAAGTGAGTCACTAGACCATTCTGGGTGTTTTGGGAAGCTCACTCCACCAATGAGGAGCCAGGATACCCAAACATCAAGGTCGGGCCTTGCGGGCATGGCCCAGGCTCAGAGAGAGCAGGAGATGGAGACGGGAGTCTCAGAGTGAGAGGAGGAAACTCACTGAATCAGATGGACTGCAGCATTCTGAGTGCCATAGATCAGGAGAGTGTTAAAATGATTCTCTTCAGAAATCTATAAGATGCAGTGGTAGATGGGATCCACAGAAATATGGAAGGGCACTGATGGCATCTATTGATCGAGAGCTTCAGGTGCCATTTTGCCCTCTATTGCAAAGTCAGAAACCTGTTTAGAAACTTGTGACAGTCCACAGGGAGAAGAGGAGGAGACCAGGAAAGTGCATGACCCTCAAGGACTGCCTGTTATCAGATCGGAGGTGGTTTTCTTGAAGAAACATGGACAGTTATGGTAGAACAGCATTTAAGGCTTGGAAGTGGGATCTGTAGGTGGAGGTTATTAGTCTCACCACTTCATCCTTAGCAAAGTCAATGGGTTTGTTCCAACTCAGCTAGATTAGAGATCTGAACACCGATCACCCTTTTTATGGTGCAAAATGAGTCATGAGATCCTCAGCTCTAAAAGAAGGTGTAGGTGGTGTAGTATGAGGGCTGAGTAAGGACAGGAAATACTGAATCCTGAGTGAAAGAAAGCTGTACCTCTGAAGACTTCATCCACGATAACCAAAATTTTGGCTGGCATAGAGATGAGAGGACAGAGGGAGTCTAGAGGTCAAGCGGAGTACTCAGGATCTGTTGAGAAAGTGTCTGAGGGTGGTACAGAAGAAGCGACAGTAATGAAAGCAACGGGTAACAGAGAATGTGTTTTCAGAAGCAGAAGGCATGCTGGAAAAAGAGCGATGGAAATATCTGCGAAAGAAACAATCTCCTTGTGGCAATCTCATGTGGAAGCTGAAGCTCATATAGCTTAATAAACCTTCACCGGCAATCTGCTGATGGCATGAGCTTCTTTCATTTAGATCTTATTGGAACTGAAGATTCTTCTTCTGGTAGTCATGCTTGTTTGATTAAGCTTCAACATAAATGCTTGTTTCCAAAAACACCTGTTTTAAGGGAGCTCAAACTGAAAAAGGAACAAGACCAAATTTTGGGATTTTTCCTGGGCTTTCCTGGAGCCTTCACAAATAAGGGGAGATGATCAGGGACCTCCTATGTACCCAGGGTTATAGTTGGAGATTTAGCTGATCCCCATATCCAGAACAATCTTACAATCCAAGCAATTGTGGGTTAACGGCCTTGTCCAAGGACCTAACTGTGGCAGTTGGCAGAGGTGGGGATTTGAACCCCAGACCTTCTGGTCTAAATTTATTCACAACCTGCTCACTTACAGTACTTGTGTTCCACTATTGAAATGTATGCCATCCTGATGAAGGTCATAGTGGGTTTGGATTCTATACCAAGAGCATAAGCGTTGGTCTTCACAGGAATTAACCTAAGCATTAAATGCCAACCTACCAACAAAATATGGCTCTGGTGTTTATAATCAGGATCATAGTGCATTGAGATAAAATTGTGGAGGCAGAAGTCCTTCAGTATCCTCCTAACAACCAAAGAACAGTTGGAACCAGAGCTTTGACCACAGACCTGACATTTGGACTTGGACTGGAAACTTGTGTTTTGTTTATGAACCTGGACGTTGCAGCTCTGGACATGAATCTTTCAGTCATGGATATCATATCTTTAGTCATGGGACTCGGACCTTTTGAGCTTTGGTCTTGAAGCTAGAGGTTGATTCAATAGTGAGTTTGGATTCTAACCTGAGAACATTGGGATTGGGCAATAGCCCTGCTATTGGAATAATGGAGATGTTAAGTGTCTACATACAAGACATTGTTTTGGACAATTCATGTCCCATTTGACCTTAATTTGCAGGTCTCGATTGGAGACTAAAGCTTAATGGAGCTCCAGAGGCTTTTTCTCTGCAGTTGTAGCCAGTACACACCTCAGCTCCAGACCTTTGATGAAGGTCTGGTGATGGGGAAATGGAAGTACCTTGAGCATTAAATAAGTACTCCTCATAGACCTTGTTACTCCCAGGCAACACCAAAAAATATGAATTGAGTGTTCCTGTAGATGACAGAAAAGGGAATGGTTTCAAGTTTTCCCTCCTGTAGGGAGCGATTTGAGACACTGATGAATTCGAAAGGGGTCTAGAGCAGATGTTAGATAACTGAAAATGTGTTGCTGAACAGAAACGCAGAATGAAGTAGAGGCTAACGTAATCTGTGTAAAATAAATACCTTGAAGGGGTGGTACAGGTGTTCAGATGATGGCGTTTCATGCTCGTGGGTGAAAAGTATGGGAAAACTGCCCGCTTGGCAAAGGGAGGTTCTAATCACAACTGTGCTGGTTTTTCTGCCCAGAAACCATGAATACTCTCAGATCCACTCAGTGCTCTCTGGGCCAAAATTGAAAAAAACAAACCTAACAATGATAGTTTGGAGTCTTCAGCTATTGAAGACCATTGCTACCCTTCCCAAGATTGGTCGGCTAAAAAAAGACCACTCCAATAGAAATGTCACAGAGGACTCCAGGGTCACATCTAAGCAACTAAAGTCCCTCTCATATTGTCTGATTAAGTGTCTGGGGCCCCAAACGAACTTGGCCCAAACCAGCTGCTGGATAGACGTTCCTGTTCGAGAAGCTCCTAATCCTCTGCCGCATGACATTTCTCATCTTAACTCGGCATGAAATGTGATTTGGGACAGCCTAAACCCAATCAGGGGTGTGAAACACGATTACAGTTTAGGATAGAGAGGGAAAGACGAGCCGCTGCCTGCAGACACGCTACACCATAAATCATTCCTTCCTCGCTTTATTGTTCAATCAAGAAACCTTCTGGGTTGATGCTAAAGGGTTCTCGCTCAGGGATTGGTCCAAAGTTTCTAGTGGTATTAGTGTCCAGAAGAGGTCTTCTAGCATAATCCCTTATTGTTCCCTGGTCCTCAGGTCATACTACCGGGTTCACAACGTTTCTTGTAGCTAAAGTTCATGAACTCAAGATGGGCGCTATTGTTATCTTATGGAAATTTTTAATGGTTTATCTTTAACGGTTTAAGTCCCAGCAATCCTTGGGGGTGTTTTTGCCTCTCAGTTTGGCACAGATATGATCGATTGGAGGTTTTTCATTAGAACCTTAACTTTATATAAGGTTAATTTGAGGTGAGGATCTATTTTTAAGCTTTACAAAGGTCATGAACCCATGCTGAGGTATGACTAAGAGAATCCGACCTCTGTGCCACCTCATACACCACAAACAGGAAGGTGTGGTTTACAGCTTGAGAAATATAAACAGAAAACAAGTCAGCTCTATTTATTTTCTCATGGCCAGCAGGGGTCACAACTGCAACTTTTTTTCAGTCCACATTCTTAGAATACATTTTTGCTTTCGTTGTTTTGTTCCTGCTCTGGTGACAGCCATGAGGAATCTTCATGCCGAGCTCGGGGTGGTGCCGTCCATCATCAGCTGATTATGAGGAAGAGTCACAGCGGCGTGCAGGCCTCAGAACTTGGATTCAGCTGGACTGCTGGAGCCACCAGGAGGATCAAGGTCTTATGGTCGGGTGAGTTCTGAGCATGCAGGTTAAACCTCGTCAGGAAATCAGCTAAGCATAACTCCAGCCGTACAGATTCAGTCGCACAACAATATCTGTTTACTGCACATTCGAGGCCTCTTCCAAACGTCCCTGTCGTTGATGGAGAGTGGATATAAACCTTTATGGTGCTCAAATCATTGTAACGGCGCCACAAAGACAAGCAGGATGAGCTTCAATATAAGAAAATGCCGCTCTGGCTCAGAGCTTCAGAGAAATCAGGTGTTTCCAGTCGTTATTGCTCATGGACGATGACGACGGTGTTTCATTAGAAGGAATCCAGCTTTTCCATTGGGGTCTGGATTCATTTGCATTTAGCAATTGAAAGTTTCACCTTCTGACTGTGGCTTTAACCGACGTGTTTAAAGAAGGGGGCTCTATCAGAGTCTAATCTTCACGACACGCGTCTGTGGAAGTGGATCGAGGTACAGGCAAAGGAGACAAGGTTACAAAACCTTCTCTAAAGAGTTCCATAGTCAGACAGTTGGTGTAAAGAGAGAAAATGCAAGTCCAGGATCAGTGGACCTACAGAGTTCACAAAGGAACCCAGAATAATTTCTAAGCAACTAAAGGTCTACTTTCTTTCACTTTGGCTAATGATCATGGGTTCACCATCAGTGGGACCCTGCACAACAACAGAACCACATGGAGAAGCCAGAACTTTCTTCCTCCCAATTAAAGAACGTTCTCATCTGTATATCACGGTGGTAACAGCTTCACAGTTTGGGCCCATTCTGCTGCATCTGGGCGAGAGAACAAATTTTACCAGGCGAGCTGGGGTTTGTTCGTACTCAGAGGTCCAGACGTTGTGGTCTCCTAGCACCTTGAATGTCAGGCAAAGTACAAATGTGAAAATGTGAACAGAAGTGGTGCTGGAGGCTCGCAAATCAAATGGTAGGGGTCAGGCTCGGAGGTCAGATGGACCTCACCTCGTTCCTCAACCTCTGTACCATTCAACCTCTTAAGAGCTGAGAAAAAGAAAGACTACATATCTACTTCTAGCTTCTTAACTACCCATCTCTAATCTCAAATCAAAGGTTTTGGTTCTCAATAGGGAGCTGACCATTCCTTGGAGCTGCTCGAGTGCAGCAGCAGGGTTGTGGATTTTCACAGAAGCTGCTAAGCACCACCCAGCCAATCAGGAGCAGGTTTGGTCTTTAAGAACAACGACGTGATCCCACTTGCATCACACTGAAACAGAGCAGATTTCCATCTCCTGATCTCTTCAACCAGCGAGCGTTGCTGCTCTGGCTCCTCTTGGGGTTTCGGGTTTATTAGAAGTCACACTTCTTTAACTTTGTTTATCTCAGCAAGATTTTAAGCTCATAAAAATTTAAAAAGTGAACGCTTTCATGGATGTTTTTGCACTTGCTCGCTCCCTTTTCTGAACCGGTACAGAATAATATCATGAAGCGCTCGGTCCACGCTCAGAGAATGTATATGGATTAATAATTCACGTTTAAAAAAAATAAAAATACCCACACCGTCCTTGGTGTTGCCAAGACTTTTGTTCCTTCTTAAGAGACCAGACTGCCCCCCTGTTGGTCATATTTCAGCGATGTGCAGGATTATAATAGGAAGCTAAATGCCAATTAGAGGCCGGTAGTACAGAAAGGAGTCCAGCCGAGAGAGATTTATTTTACTGACAGACTTTTTAAATGCATTCTGGGTAAAGTGAGCTGAAAGTTAACTTTCAGCAGGCGTGCAAAAAAAGGCTGAGGCTACAGAGAAGAAAGGCTCAGCAGGGGCAAACCCGTCCTCTATTGTCTGGGCCCGGGGATGCTTCGGAATGCAAGTCGGTGGTTAATGAGCATTAAGCAGCAGTTAATCACCAGGAGGGGAGCTTGTGAGCCTTTGGATGGCAGGACAGGGACCTTGGTGCTTTCAGGGTAACAGGTGGCAGGGTTTTACGATGGTCTAAGTGGTTCTTGTCTCTTAGTTGGAAGAGGTGTGAGTTTAGGGGTCTTAACATGAACTTTTGGGCCGTTGGATGAAAAGGGTAGGATCCTGTGGTTTGAAGATGAAAAAATGGTAGCGTGAGAGTTTGGTTGTTGGAATGACTGGGGGTTGGACACAACTTCCATGTCTTTGGATGAATGGAGAAGGATCTTGTGGTTCATAGGAGTGCTATGGGTTTTGGGTCTTTAGATGGAAGGACTTCGCAAGTTGGCAGGGGAACTTGGTCTCAAGATGACATCTTGGAACGGAAACTGAGGACCTAGGCTGGCAGGATTGGTAAATTGTGGTTCGTTGAATGGATGTAATGTAGCCTAGGGTGTTTAGCTAAAAAGAGTGGATGTTTTGGGGTCTGAGGGTGGCAAACCACAAGTTGTTGTCTTTGGATTGAAGGAGTGGAGTAGGAACATGTGGGCCTTCAAATGGAATGAACTGCAGATGTTTTGTGTGAAAGAGCCTGAAATTGGGAGTCTCAGAGTGGGTCTCCCACAGCGTTCTGAGGTTTGGGATGAAACTGTTGGGACCTTGCTGGTGTTGGTTTACAAGAAATGGCAGGACTGTGTCTATGGATGGAGGGTGTAGGATTTTGTAACCTGAAAATGGAAATAACCGTAGCTTTTTGGTGTTTAATTGGACGGGCAGGCAGGAGACAACTTTGCCTTTAAATGGCAGTAGCAACTTGTGACCTGAAAACGAGAGCAATGGCATCTTGTTGCCAATGGAGTAATTTTGGGGTCTTAGGATGACTCTTCCACAGCTTTCAGAGTTTTGAACAGAAGCGTAGGACTTTGCTGATCTGTTTTGTTTTTTTTAGAGGGAATGGCAAAAATGGGTCTTCAAATGGAAGGAGAGGCGTTTGTGGCCTGAAGATAAAACCAGGATTTATGCACAGAGTGGACGTTTGAGGGCCTTGGAATGACAAGAAAGCTAAAGCTTTTGGGGTTTTGACTGGAAGGAGTATGATCTTGTAGCCTGAAGATGGAAGGAATGGTAGTTTGAGGGTCTGTAGCTAACTTCAGACCATTCCAAGACCTCCAAACTCAAAGCCACAGACAACAATAGTTACCAATCGAAAACCCACAAGCTCCCACTCTGGGGACCCAGAAATACGCACTACCAGTTTCTTAGTCCATCAAGTTAAAAACCCTGAAGCTTCCACTCTTTCAGAATTGCGAGTCTTATGTGGGCTGGAATGGAAACTGTTTTGCTCTGTAGCTTTATTCTCCATTTCTCCAGCTTGAGGCTTTATGTGCCAATAAACGGTACTGCCAGGCTTTGGAGCTCGTAAACCTCGGAGAGCCGCCCCCGTGTCCTTTACCAAGTCGCTTTATAAGTGGCCCATCAATCAAGGGCCATGTTACTGGGCGGCTGGAGGAAAGCTCTGCTAACGTCGCAGGGAAGCACAGAAAAATAGGTTTTCAAAGCTCTTTCTCCAACAAAACTTTGGGGTAGTGGGAGAAGAGCGAAGAGTCACTCAGCAAATTCCAATTAGCTCTTAAGAACGCCGACAAACTGGAGTGACACGATGGCGGGTTTAGTTGAGCAAGTCCTCCAAGCCTCCCATTAGCAGAAAGGGTGGGAGAGTCAAAAAACTGAAGAGAGTCAGAGTCTCAGGAAACTGGGCATCCATAAAGGAGATAATACATCTGAATCAGTTAGTTAGCGACCCAAAATCAACGAATCAGTATCAAAAAGAGAGATTGGGGGGGGGGGGGGTTTGATAGGAGACTTCCATCAAATACCCAAAGAGTCTTGAATCAAAAAACAAGAGTCAATTAATATGTTAATTCAGAATCAAAGATGCAAATCAAAAGATGGCTAAAGATCACTGAATCAGTTACTTAGAATCAAAGAGACGAACCGAAGAGTCAGAATCAAAGAATAGAAAAGTTCAAAGCAAAAGAGAGTCAATGAATGAAAGTAAAATAATCAGAGTTATAACTGGAGATTCAATAGATGAGTGAATCAGAAACAAAGAGCTGGAGAGCCAGAGTCAAAGAATAGGACAGAAAAATGAACCAATGAATCACAAAGGGTCAAAGAACTGGAGCATAGGAATCAAATAGGTGAGTAAATGAATCAGTGAAACAAAATGAAAGAGTGAAAAGAAGAGTCAGAATAATAACAGAGTCAATGAATCAGCAAATCAGATTCAAATCAAAGACTCAAAGAACTGGTGAGTCAGAATGAATCAAAGTAAAATAATCAGACGTTGAAAAAAAAAAAAAAAAAAAAAGAGTAAATGAATCAGTGAGTCAGAATCAGAGTCAAATAGCTGGAGAATTTGAGTTATAAGAGAAACGCTGGAGCTGAAGAGTCAGAATAAATCAAAATAAGAGAATGAATCAGTGAATCAAAGTCAAAGAGTGAAAAGAAAACGAGAGTAAAACAAATTGAGTGAATAAAGTAATGAATCAGAGTCAAAGAACAGGAGAGTCAATAATGGATGACTGAAACAACAAGAAAGTGGATAATCAGAATCAAATAAGAAAAGAAAAAAATTAAAGTATAAAGAATCAGATATTTAAAGAAACTAAGAGAGAGTTAATGACGTAGCGTTTAATTGTTAATTAGAGAGCCTTGTTATTCAGTGTGATGAAGTAATGCTGTGTAAGTGGCAGGTGCGGCTCATGGCCACTAGATGGAGGCATTGATTCATAAAGAAACCCTTAGAGTTCTGGGGGAAGAGAAGTCTGATAAAAGCCTGTGTAATTGCGTCATAAAAACACTAGGCAGCGTCTCTTCAGGTCGATTTAATACTTTTTTTTCTCAAAACAGATTAAAACAGGACACAGAGCGTTTTTTTTTCCTTCTTCTTTCTCTTTATAATCACACAGCACATCGTAACCAGAGTTACGGTACGATCGCCTTCCTAAACATCCACTGTTACACTAATCAATAATGTTATAACCTTAGCATGACAGAAGCAGAGTGTGTGTGTGTGTGTGTGTGTGTGTGTGTGTGTATACAGTTTTTCTAAGGGTTTTTTATTCCCTGGACATTTTACTGATCCATGTGCGCTTTCAGTTTCCTCTCCCACAGTTTCTGGTGGTCAGAGAATCCCTGCTTCCCTTTATTAAAGGAGTTTGGACCTGCTGAGGTGGGCGTGTCCCTGTGACAACAAACACACAAAATTAATTCACTGTTAAAATTCATTAAAAAAAAAATCCTCATCATAACAAATCAACATAACATATCATAAAAAGCAGTACTATTTCATATGTATTAAATATGACATTATTATTTTTCTATTTTGCATTTTCTAATTTACCTTATATTTGCTGTATTTCTAAAATTGGATGGTTCTTTTATATTCTTAGCTTTATTTCATAGTTAAATTAAATAGAATATTCATATTCTACATTCGATTTTTTTTCACGTTGTGTTCTATATTTCATGTTCTCCATTTTATATTCTTGATTTCTTAATTTTTTACTATACTCCATTTTCTAATTGATTTTGTTTTCTGTATTTCTTTTATCGGGTCTGCTATTTTCTGTTCTTTGTGTTTGAAAGTTTATTACATTATCTTATAGTATTCTCCATTTTATATTCTTTATTGTATTTGATAAAGTTTATTACATTATCTTATAGTAGTCTATTTTCTGTTCTTTATTGTATTTGATAGTTTCTATTACATTATGTAATCTTATCCTCTATTTTCTATTCTTTATTGTATTTGAGTTTTTATTACATTATTTTATCTTATCCTCCATTTTCTATTCTTTACTGTATTTGATAAAGTTTATTACTTTATTTTATCGGATCCTATATTGTCTATTATTTATTGGAATTGACAAAGTTTTTTCACGTTATTTTACCCTATCCTCTATTTTCTATTCTTTATTGTATTTGACAAAGTTTACATTATTTTAGCATATCCTCTATTTTCTATTCTTTATTGTATTTGATGAAGTATATTATGTTATTTTATCCTATCTTCCATTTTCCATTCTTTATTGCATTCAATACAGTTTTTATTATGTTATGTTAATTTACCCTAACCTTTATTTTCTATTCTTTATTGTATTTGGTAGTTTTTTTTAACATTATTTTATCCTATCCTCCATTTTCTGTTCTTTATTCTATTTCATAGTTATTACATTATTTTATCGTATTCTTTATTTTCTATTCTTTACTGCATTTTATACAATTTGTTACATTATTTTATCATATCCTCTATTTTCTATTCCTCTTTATATTTGATAAAGTTTGTTATTTTATCCTCTATTTTCTATTCTTTATTGTATTTGATACTGTTTTTATTACATTATTTTATCTTATCCTCCATTTTCTATTCTTTACTGTATTTGATAAAGTTTATTACTTTATTTTATCGGATCCTATATTGTCTATTATTTATTGGAATTGACAAAGTTTTTTCACGTTATTTTACCCTATCCTCTATTTTCTATTCTTTATTGTATTTGACAAAGTTTACATTATTTTAGCATATCCTCTATTTTCTATTCTTTAATGTATTTGATGAAGTATATTATGTTATTTTATCCTATCCTCCATTTTCTATTCTTTATTGTATTTGATACAGTTTTTATTACATTATTTAATCATATTCTTTATTTTCTATTATTTATTGTATTTGATAGTTTATGTTCTTTTATCCTAAGCTTTATTTTCTATTCTTTATTGTATTTGATAAAGTTTATTATGTTATTATCTTATGCATATTTTCTATTCTATATTGTATTTGATAGTTTTTATTACATTACTTTATGGTATTCTTTATTTTATATTCTTTATATTATTTGATGAAGTTTAATTACATTACTTTATCACATCTATTTTCTATTCTTTATTGTAATTGACAAAGTTTATTTTATCATATCCTCTATTTTCTACTCTTTATTGAATTTTATACTGTTTTTATTACATTTTATTGTACTCCTTATTTTCTATTCTTTATTTTATTTGATAAAGTTTACTTTATTTTATCCTATCCTCCATTTTCTGTTCTTTACTGTATTTGATAGTTTATTACATTATTTTATCGTATTCTTTATTTTCTATTCTTTACTGTATTTTATACAGTTTATTAGGTTATTTTATCATATTTTCTATTCTTTATTGAATTTGATAAAGTTTGTTATTTTACCGTATCCTCCATTTTCTAATCTTTATTGTATTTGATAATGTTTATATGGAGTTATTTAATCTTAGGCTTATTTTCTATTCTTTATTGTATTTGATAAAGTTTATTACTTTATTTGTGAACTGCCTTCACAGAATGAGTCGTGTTGCACTGGTACATTTTGAGCAATAGGCCTTCAAAGTGAAATAGGCTTAGATTTTTCGATTTTATCAAAAAACGTATCTTAAGTGAGTATATTTCCATACCATGTGAGTAGAAACACATTTTGCGATCTCAAAAGCACTTTAATCAGCCATTTTCTGAGAGGTATTCCAAACATCTTGGGTGAAAAATGCCTAAAAGTCCAAAGAAATCAGTCTGTTTTAGCTCTTTATTTCTCCTGCTGGTCATCAGGCAGAAGCCATGTTCTATACATAAACAAACATGAAGCTAAAGACTTCAGCTTTCCATATATGGACTAATTTATTCATGTATTCATCCAATGGATTGGATGTCCTTAGCATGTATGTAAGGCCCCGTTCTGATCACATGGTCACATGGTCCATTCACTCAACACATTCAGTAGCTGGTTTTCATTAAAAAAATTGTCTTTTTAGCCAGAAATATGGCTTTTAGTAAGCCCAAAAGAGTTACTGAAGCATTGAACGAGCTTCGGAGTTTTAATTTGCAGAATACAGCATGGTGCAGTGTGGTTTTAGCGACGATTACGGACTATTTTCTGGAATCAAGACCGACAGCAGGACCGAAGTGTACAGGTAGTGATTCTGATACTTCTGTCGGTTCTGATCCGTACCTAATTTCTGAAACTGAGGAAAATATCCA
>JAVSBU010190071.1:0-19661 GCA_033118015.1 Loricariichthys derbyi
ATCTAGGGTTATATATAGATCATTTATATATCATTTATAGATAATTATATATGGTTATATACAGATTGTTTATAGATAATTATCATATCCATTTTTTTAAATGGTTTAATGTATAAAATTTATAAATAATTATAACATATATGGTATATATGGTTCTACGTATATAGTTATGTACATAGTTATTTATAGATAATTATATTTGTAAATTGTTACGCTTATTTTACATACTTTATATTTATTAATGATTATTATTATTATTAGTAGTAGTAGTAGTAGTAGTAGTAGTAGTAAGTCTAGTAGGATTAGTATTACTTTTAATATATACTTTATGATATTAATTATTCTTATTACTTGTACTAATGAGGGATGAGACTGTAGCATTTCATCAGTGAGAACCTTAAACATGAGAGATGTTTTTTGAAAGCTGGATGCATGAACCGGGCTCTAAAAGAGCAGAACCATTAGGTTAAGATCCTGTAAGTTAAAGGCTGGGTTTTTCTCAGTATTGATTCTGAAGTTCTGTTCATAATCTGTCCTGTCAGTTTAAAGACTGTACCTCCTCAGGGAGTGATATTCACACTTCCACTGTCAGGAAATATTATAAATACATTCTTACACTGAGTGCGCTGCAGAACAGGCCCGTCTATTCAGGTCAAACGCCTGTCATGTTTGAGTTTTGTTCCAGCAGGGGTTGTGTAACGTCTTTCCATGAAGAAAATCAACAGGCCATGTTATGACAGTATTCTCATCTGAATCCATTCTAACATTCTATTTAATCTTACTGTGACATACAGCTTCAGTAATGGAGTTCAGATCACGGTATGTAACCGGTACAGATCTCACACACACACACACACACACACACACACACACACACGCACACACACGCGCACGCGCACACACACACGCACACACACACGCACACGCACACGCACACGCACGCGCACACACCTGCTTGTCTCTGCTGATTGAATGTATTGTGTAATCTCTCACCTTCACCTACTGATCCATCCTCCATATCCAATTAATTATAAGCCATATCTCAGTCCGATCCATGACTAATACACTCCTCACCTTCCACCACACACCTCTCTAATGTGTTGAATAATATAAAATACAGATACAGGGAATACTAAAAATTATTATTAACATTCTTATTATTGCACAACTATATTGTTATTAGATTTTTATATTCCTCTTTTCCTTTATTCTTATTTTTCTTATTTTCTACAGGATTTTTGCTGCCTAGTAACACCCACCAACCACATGGGCTACAATAGGCAACCACTTAACAACCACAGCAACAATCCGAAATACCACAGCAATTTAGTAACAACCACCAAGCAACACCCCAATGACAACTAAACAATGCTACAGCAACCACCTGGAACACCATAGCAACACCTTAGCAACCATGTGGGTCACAAAAGCAACCATCTAGCAACATCATAAGAGCCACCTGAACACCATAGCAACCACCTAGCAACCACTTAGGAAACTTTTGGGACACCATAGCAACTGCCTAGTAACACCATGTGATACCATAGCAACCACATACCAAGTATACCTTAGCAACAACCTAAGACGCAAAAGCAATCACCTAGCAACACCATAACAGCCACCTGGACACCATAGCAACCACCTAGGAAACAGCTAGCAAACTTTTGGGACACCATAGCAACTGCCTAGTAACACCATGTGATACCATAGCAACACCTAAGCAACCACCTAAGACACAAAAACAATCACCTAGCAACACCATAGCAACCACATAGCAACACACTAGCAACTACGGGATGTCATAGTACCCTCCTGCGGAACAATAGCAACCATCTAACAACACCATATCAACTCACTGGAGAACATAGCAACCACATAGGAACACCATAGCAACGACCTATCAACAGCCTAGTAACTACATGATATCACAGTAACCACTGGAGACACAAAGGCAACCATCTAGCAACACCATATCAACCAAATGGACAATACAGCAACCACATAGCAACACCATAGCACCGACCTATCAACAGCCTAGTAACTACATAGCAACCACCAGGCAATACCATGAGATACCATAGCCACACCTTAGCAACCAGCTGGGACACAAAAGCAACCATCTAGCAACACCATATCAACCAAATGGACAACATAGCAACCACATAGCAACACCTTAGTAACAACCTAGCAACTACAGGATACCATAGCAAATCACCTGAGACAACCCCCTAGCAACACCATAGCAACCACCTGGGAAACCATAACATAGGCAGTGACTTAGCAACACTATAGCCCAAACCTACTAAACTGCTGAAACCCATTTATCATGTAGTAATAACCTAGCAATTGAAATAAACTTTGCAAATATTCAGATTTTATTATCAAGATCTATTATTCAGGTATTATTACAAGTTTTATCATCATCACAAGACTATTACAGTAATTATGGCTTCCTTTGGGAAGATGATGATTACAGTTAATGTTAGTATTAATTAGTAATAGTAATACTAGAAATGAAGTAAAAGCTGTGTTTATATATTCAGATTTTAGATATTTAATTGTATGAGGTGTCCAACTTTTTACATTTCTACTATACTACTATTCGAATTACTGCACTTAAAATATTATTAACATTATTTTTCATTAAACAAAAATGTAAAAAAAGCTACAATCACTATCTAATATAGATTTGTGAAACCAAGATCATTACATAACACATTTTATATATATTTTAGCTGCATATGTTTTTTCATACTAGTATGAAGTACATTATTTTTATGATTATTTCAATATATATTATGAAAAAATAATTAATTTGATTTAATGCAATTCTGATATTTTCGTTAGTCTCCCTCCAAAATCTCCACAATCCCTAAAGAACTCACAAACCTGATTTTGGTGCATCAAAAAACATATTAAAGTCATTTTACGAGAACGTCTTGTTAAATGTGCCACAAAAGGCTGCATGAGGTTGTAAATATTCCCTTGTTTTAAAACACACACTCTTTTGGGACACTTAAGCCTTTCCTCTGCAGAAACACTAACGTCTGCAACAAAAGAAAGGAAGATTGAGGCGAGGTGTTTGGGCTTCATTTTCTGGAGAGCTGGAATGGAGAATTGATGGTGTAATACGTTCTCAGAGAGCGGCGCTGATGGTTTAGAGAGGATTCATAGTGCAATAGAGAATGACAATACACACCAGTTACCCAGAGAGACTCCAACGAGATGCCAGCTGTAATTAAAAGCAACCACTGGCATCAGTATTTATATCCCAAAGCGCTGGAAAGCTATTCCGGCAATCCTCATGTCCTAGACGACTATAAAGTGCTATCCAGTGGTATCCAGGCTTATGAAAGCATCAGGACAACAGGCCTACAGGCAAAGGCGACGTCACCCCTTAATCAGTGTTATTGGTGCCATGCAGGCTTCATGCTGCAGCTCCTCGAGAGCTATAACCATAAAAATACACACACAACTGATTGTAATAGGCTTTTATGTCCAAATAAACAAACCACCAGCGGCAAAGGTTACTATACTGGCAGTGCATGGAGAGAAGTGGGGGTATTTTTTTTTGGGTTTTTTTTTGGATCGGGGAATGTTTTTCCGTTTAGTCCAGTTTCCATCAACGGCTTTTGTGTCTTTTTTTCTGACTCAGCCACTCAAGGACATTCACCACTACCTACTGTTTTGTTTTTCTGGCAGTGTGTTTAGGGTCGTTGTGATCCTGGAAGGTGAAGTTCCTGCTGAAAAAACACCTCTATAGGATAACGCTGCCACCACCATGCTTCACAGAAGGCAAGGTGGATTTTCTGTGGTGTGCTGTGTTTGGTTTTTGCCAAAAACATTTCCGTCAACGAAGTTCAATCTTGGTTCCATCTGACCATAAAACCTTCTGCCACATTGTGATGGGGTCTTCCCAGTGTTTTTCACAAAGCAGAAAAGATTCAGTGTGGCATTTTTTCATGACTTTTTTTGCTACATACAGGTCAGAATTGTGTAATGTTTGTGAGATTGTTGTCACATGCACGGAATGACCGATCTCAGCCATACAGGCTTCAGTCTTTCAAAGTTGTCACTGTCATTTTGGTAGCTTCCCTGATCATCCTTCCTGTTTGGAAGGTTGACCTGATCTTGGTAAGGCACCATCAGTGGACTCTGGAGCAGTGCTACATCCAACACAGCTCTTCTAATTAGATCCTTCACCTCATCTTGTAAGTTCAGTGTGCTAATTGTTCTCTAATGCTTATCCCTGAGCCCACAACCATCACTGTTAGCTGGAGTTCCTCAGTACGTCGATGATTCTCAGCCTGGCAGTGAGCCTGATGTGTTTACTGTCACTTAATGAAGGATAGCAGGGTCGGTGGAAGCTTCCGATCAATCGTAAGTGGGATCGAGTCCAACAAGTCTAATGCTAAGGGAAGGCTGTGATATAAAAACAATTACCTCCCAATATCATTTATCTTCCTGGCTTTAATAACAGTCCACCCAAACGTCATATAAAGCTATTGATCTGGGCTTATTTAATCTTCTTTATAATAAAGTACTTCACCTTTTCTATAATTGTTCATTTCTATATTTATTATTTAGAATGAAAAGTAAAACCACATGGATTTAGTCTCAAGACAACCAATATTTAATTCCCTTTTATTAATAACGATCATGCTCCAAAAGAACGAATAAATAATTTTATCCCCTCATATAGTGAGATGGTACAACCCAGTATATAAATAAATAATTACGATCGCACACACAAACAGAAGGAAAGGATTAAATATTGAAAACATTATTAATAGTCAAATCTAAAAATATTCAATTTTTAGGACTTTTCTCTCCAAACCATGTTAAATGGAATTTGTTTTTAAATGAAGCTCATTTAATAATTTTATGTTTCTAAACAGAGTTTGGATGAAATTACTGACTAAAGTCTATAAAACTACTAATAAAATCAGGTCCAACTGTACAAATTAGCATATAATTTACTTATAAATCTTTGTTTATTTGATTCTACCTCTTATCAACTTGTATTCTTTTAAACATAAATTATATTATTTACAAATATGATACAAATTTTCATATCAGATTCATTTACTCCCTGGACAAAAAAATTAGTCAGTGTGTGTTTCAAATTGTAGTAACTTCAGGCTCCTGCAGATGGCGCCACATAAGGGTGATTGGACTATAAATACCTGCGAGTGCGCAACAGGATTTAGAGATTGAGAAGAGGTGGTACAGTGCAGTGAATATCTCATTTGATATGTGGAAAATGGGTCGCAAAGCAGATGTTAATGATTGGAAAAGGGAGTGATTGCATTTTGGCGTGCCAAAGGCCATAGTGTGAAGGAACTAATTAAATTTGCAGGTGTATTGAAGCGTACAGTGATAGTGCTCTATCAGCAGAGGCAAAAATTAGCTTCTCTTGGTCCGTTGGTGCTACTATAGACTCTGACCCCTCAACACAGAAGATCTAGACCCTGAGGACCTACGAAATTATGGGATGGAAGGGCCCATGTTGAGGTAGGTACAGCTATGTATCAGTGGTGGTTGTCGTTGATTTCGTGTCCTCACCTGTTGTCGGTTCTGTCCCACTCTCACTACTGTTCCATTCCTTACCGGGTTCCATTTTGGGTTTTAGCCTGATCCTGGTCAGTGCAGGTGCTTGGTCCCTGTCTCTGAGAACTCAGGGCACGGGCATAATTGTGGTCTGCAAATAATCAGTTTTTCCAGCCACTTTTTCCAGTTAGCGTCTTTCCGCTGCTGCTCTGATTACATTATTAATTAGCATTCAGTCCTGTATCAATCTGTCTGTTTTCCTCCAAGATTAGTTGTATGGAAATTAATATGATTTTCAGTCTGTGAGTGATGATTAAGCCTTAAATATTTAGTCATTGCCTCAAACATTTATGCAGCAGATGGCAGACGATCTGTGGAGGCGATTTTAGTTTAGAAATCCAGCTTTAGACCCTGAATAAACAAGACGGGTATAAGAGACAGAAATTTCCTAAAAACCATATAAATTAACTAATAGGAAATAAGACAATCATTAAAGCCTTCCTCTGTGTGGTCACATCAGTGGGACTATTCACTATTAGTGGGTGGTGGTGCCTCCACCTTTGATGTTCTTCTAAAAGGGCTTTCCCTGGGTCAGTTTTGGCATTCCAGTGCTGTTTAAGATAACAGTAAGCAAGCAAGTCTAAAAATGTTTTTAATGGATTTTTGATAAACTGAAACAAAAGTTAAAACCATGGAAACTATATGGTTTAAACCTAATATATTAACAGTGTAAATACATCAGTCCCCCTTTGCCTTGCAAAATGGTATGACCCACTATTAATTTTCTAAAAGTACAGTAGAATGAATCACCTGCTGGATTTCTTAAATCCAAAAAGGGCAAGAGGGGTAAAACAGCATTATCCACATTTTACTCATTTTTATTTATTTTTTTTATTTATTGTTTATCCCTATTTATCTTTTACTTTGAATTAAATCTCATTTGTTATAGCTTATAAACCAGGCAATGGCTCTGTAGCTCAGAGGATCAGCATTAAAGGAAGTGGGTTTTTTTTCTTGGTGTCTTTCCAAAAAGATAGTCCTTCTTTTTTTACAAACATGGTAATAATGGTCTGAAATTACCTTAAAAGGCGCAGGTTTTTTGTACAAACCTCACAGATTTCTTACCCATAAAAGGTCAGATCCTCAAATCGCCCCTGGTCACCGTGTCTACAATACATTTTATTGCCTATACAAAAGCAAAAGTTTCTTTGGACTTTTTTCTATGTTTTGGGTAAACAGAAAGATCTAAAAATTTTACTTCAAAATGAATTCTCTTTTAAATGCAACAAAATATCTAATTTAATTTACCACTACAGTAATACCTTGTTTATCGCAGGAGATACGTTCCAGAACCACCCGCAATAACCGAAAATCCGGGAAGTTGAAACAGTATATTTATTTAAGTATTTATACACTATATTAAGGCTTTAAACTCCTTAAGCTGAATTCAATTAGGCGTGCATCAGCGCCTCGCCGCTAGGTGGCAATAAAGTCCGACTAATCGCAATCACCTAAACACACAGAAGCAGGTCCACTCTTACATCAGTGGTCTGGTTTAAATGATAAAACACAGCTAATAATAACACTGTAATACCTAATAATTAGTTAGAATTAATATTTGTAATATATGTTTATACATCTTGGGATTTTTTTCATGTAAAAATTCATAAAATATATATTATATTTATCGAATTCAGTAGAAAACCCATTATTTTTCCCATTAAATATCTTATAAAAACCCGCGAAAGAGTGAAGCCGCAATAGCTGAAGCGCGAAGTGGCGAGGTATTACTGTATAGTTTTTTGCTACCAAAACACAACTTCAACTTCTTGCCCAAAAAAAAAAAAAAAAAAAAATTGTCTTCTGAAATAAATTTTGATCTGAGCTAGAATGCACTCATTGATTTGCATCCCGACCCTCCATCATAACCCTAATAGACTCATTTCCACTATTCGAGTGTCTGTGGATTTTCCTTCTCCTCTAATAACCCAGGTAAACATTCCATCATGCACACAGCAACCATCTCACGAACGGCTAACTGTGAAGCTGTTTGCTAACATTTCCACAGTCTGTGGATGAGCTTGAGGACTAGCAACTAATCATCTCATGCTGAAGCTAAAACAGAAGGGTTTCTTCTGCATTTACAGCTTTTAGGAAAGCTAATAGCAATTCAGTCAACTCCAAGAAGCAGGTTCAACATGTTCAGAGCAGAGAAGCGAAAGGTTTCATTAATCCCACTTCCCATAGGAATAGTTCGGTCCAAATGCAAACATGCACCGTATAACCAACACGGTTCAGCAACCAAAGGTGTTGGAAGTTACTTTGGAGCTACAAATCCATCATGGCTATAAAGTAAGAAGATCACATGGTGATTCTTCAATAAGGGGACCTATTATAGACCCAGGTTAAACATTATGATCAGAAATGCTTTATTTAAGCAATAATACACTTGAGGTCGTGGAACTCTGAGACACTAAGGTTCTGGAGACCCTTTTCCAGCAATGGACTTTTCCCCTGAAGCATTAGATAGCTGAATCTCACTCTCACACGCTCATTCTGGGTTATGGCCTTTATATTATCTATAGCCAAATAATCCTGCAAACCTAACCTTCTAGATAAAGAGCTAAATGTTTTGCTTTTGGGTTATGTTTCCTCAAGAACACCAGCCAAACAGCCCCAAATCTAAAAAACTGGGACACACCTCCACAGGGACATTTGGAACTCATACAGGGACTAAAACACCATGTTAACACAGCATTATTGAAGATAGATATCTAAAAAAAGTGTGTGTGTTGTTGATAAGTCCTGCTGGATTCACATCATGTTGAGCAGAAGTGACGTTGAATTGTTTATATTCACACAGTATATAGGACCTGAAGTGACCTTGTCAGCTGCAGAGGTGCTATTAAGGAGCTGTCGTACTTTCCTGTGTTCAGTAGAATGCACACACACAGTTTAAGTTCACCATGTGGTCGTGTCCATCAGGAGTGCAGTCAACAGACCATGAAACACACAGATCACGCGGTCACGCCGCCTTCTTCTAAAGCACAGCTGGTCATTTCCGATCACAGATGTGGGTCAGCACACGTACGAAACACTGCACACAACTGCATCCAACAACCCTCACGCTTCATGCTTAAGGTCAAACCCAGTTACGAGGAG
Source organism: Loricariichthys derbyi (assembly GCA_033118015.1). Classification (NCBI taxonomy): domain Eukaryota; kingdom Metazoa; phylum Chordata; class Actinopteri; order Siluriformes; family Loricariidae; genus Loricariichthys; species Loricariichthys derbyi. Next base: position 8,713 of record JAVSBU010190071.1, read on the forward strand.
AAAACGTACTAAAGGATTCTCACGTTCTGGTCGAGTCCACACACAGCGGAAGAACAAGGGACGTCATTCTGAGCAGGTCATAAAGGAATAGAACTCATAAAAAATAAAAATACGCAGCCCAAAAGGCACTCAGAAAATGTACAACCCCAAATTTGAAAAATGTTGGGATGGTATGGAAATGGACCAAAAAACAAAGTGTTTCTTACATGACTTGGGCTGTAATTGGATTTTGACTTTGCAACCAGCTAATAATATAGAAATGTGTAACAAACTTCAAACTTTAAAATAAAATAATAAAAATCTTACTTTGAGAGTATATACTGTGTTTCAGAATCGCTACAATGTGTTCGATAGCTGTTTCGCAGCAGTTAAAACAGTGAAGCATTTAATTACAGGGTTGCCAGATCCCACTAAAATATGCCACATTGTGTTGGGAAAACAGCAAAAATAAAGTCTTTAAATTAAGCAGACCTGGCAACCGTATTGATTAGGCTCGGGTACATTTGAACTGAGAAAACAGATTGAAATCAGGTAACTGGTGTATATGCTGTGAGAAATCTGATTACTGGATTAAAATCCAGCTTTCTGTATCTGATTTCTAGATGCTGTTTAAACTGACTATGATCATCATTATTATTATGATTATTATTAAGTGCATACAAACACACTCAGTGGAGCTGCAGTTTTTCGCAAATCTATTTTACGGCGTCACATTTCATCAGATCAGCAGCTCAGGATTCTGACCGACGATGTACACATGGCAGTGGGACAAACGCGGGGAGTCGTCTATACAAGCAGCTCGATAAAGTCTGGCAGCAGAACGCAGGAGAAAGACGAGAGCGAGGAAGGAAACTAGGACGTTTAACATTTAAACATTTCAATATAAAGAGAAACAGCAGTGCAGTCCCCTTTATAACGATTTTATCCCATAAAACTGAAAACATGACTTATATGTTTGTGTGAAATTTGATTTAATGGATATATTGGGGAAAAATAGCGACCCTATCAAGTAATGCAGAGCTGCAAGGTCACACACAGGAAATGGTTTAAAATGAAGACGTGATTGATTACCCAGGTATAATAAAGTTAAATAGGAATAAAAACACCAACACAATCCCAGGGATTCTAAACAAACACACAAAAAAAAACAAGAAAGAGAAAGAGCCATAATGTCTGGTTCTTATTTACTTAATATAGTGTTAAAGTTTAAACAGGAAGCGTTCCTCTGGCCCACTCAGCACGCCTAATAGTTTGGACAGCGTGCTTTTTAATTTTCCACTCCAGTGCACCTCCCCTTCATCATAAAACCATCCAGCACTGGAAATGAGAAGTAGGAATTGAAGCAAATGCTTCTCCGCCGAGTGATATGAAGTCTTAATCAAAGCCGAGTTCATATTTCAGGATCTTTATGGGAATTCAATAACTTTAGTTATTTTGGAGGAAGCTAGTACAGCGCAGTATACAGTGGTGCATCAGCACTTGACCAGCTTAGAACTTGTTGAAGTTGGTTTGTGATGTATTTCAAAAGGAAAACTCGTCTCAGCACTCGGTGCTCTTTCTTAAACTTGTACGAGTCACCATGGGCCCCAACATGGTTATTGATAAAAGCCAACCAAAAGGAAAACAGTGAGAACCACTGCACGGTGTGATACTCTCCTACATACGCTGGGCATCCAGAGGTTAGTGACATAGCAGATGAGGATCCTAATAATAAAACAAAATTTGTCCTCTGTTCCTCATTTGAAATATGTCAGGTCCATAATCCTTCCAAGGTCCTTCTGGTCCATAGTCCAACAACTTAACTGCCAAGATACCACATTTATTAGATCAGCCAACATGGATTCATGTTGTGTGCTGCTGTATTATCTTTATCTGACTTGCACTCATTTTCCAGCTAATCTCAACTTGCTTTGAATTTTTTCTGAAAGCTAATACCATCTACTACGTTACACACACACCTCTGCAACATCTCACACTATCTTCAGTTTTCTAACAAATAAAATCAGCCTGCTCGTTTTTACTTTATACGATTACTGACAGTTTTTATGAAATAATTTTTACTTACATTTCTGATATACACTGTGATTATGGACTTTCCTAACCCTGAGTCCTGGATTGACCCATCTTCTGTGCCTCTGGACACCTGCTCCATCTCGTCCTCATCTGACTGTCTGCACTCACGGCTTCCTGAACTTAACCGGTCCTGACACTGCCTCTGACTCGCTCCTCTTTACTTCCCTAAATCGGTTTGTCTTTGAATCCCACGTTTGCATTCACTTCTTGAGCATCAGTGAACATTTCAGGCATGGAACTATCCAGTGAAGCGTCCATATGAAGGTTAGTCATACAGCGGCCTTACAGTTTCAGGAATTTTAGGAGCTTCGTATTGTTGGTCGGGGGCTTCTGTTATGGGAATGTTCACACAGTCTGCTTACATTTGTATTTAGTGACATAAGGAGAGCTTCTTACCCAGAGCTCAAGGACCCAGTGGCAGCTTGGCAGTGATGGGATTTGAACCCTGGACCTGTTGGAACTTGTTGATGCATTTCGAAAGGAAAACTCGTCTCAGCACTCTGTGCTCTTCATTATACTTGTATGAGTCGAATCGTGTGACTCGTTCCAGCTGTTTTTCTTATTTTTCCATCTACAATACAATATGCTTAGTGCAAATAAGTCACCAAGGACCCCAAGGAGGTTATTGATAAGACCTGTTGCTCCATAGCCCAATACCTTAACCACAAGGCTACTACAGTCCACCCAACATTGGCATCTAATCAGAGGATTGTTTGTTACGGTTTTACCTTTCATCTTTACACATGGCAGAGAGTTTAGTGTGGTTTATTTATAGTACTTAATTGGTATTTATATTAAATCTCTAATGGAGGGAATGTTGGATTTTGACTAATATACTACTGATTTGCCAGAAGGTTAGATTTGAACTGTGGACCTTCTGGTTCACAGCCAGTGCTTTAAACCCTAGAGCATAGCAACCTGCATAGTTTAAGAGATAAATAACTGTTTAACCATTTTAATTGTTAATAAGATCAACCCAAACACTCGTGAACCATCTGGTGCTCAAACCTTCATGTTAAGTTAAAAAAATAAAATGCACCACCTGACATCACCCCAAATTATTCCACTTTGCTCCCTGCAGACATTGTGTTAGCGAGTTAAACTTCCTTCACACCACGGCTTCACATCAACATGATGAGCAGTAACGAGGTCAAACAAGAAGAAAGCACGCTTAAAGGGCAGACGTTTTTAGTTTCAGCCACCCCTGAGGACTCCATTAGCTCCATCTTTTACACTCACTAAACACCACGTGCACGTGGAGCATCCATACCATCTGTCAGCGGGTACCAGAACCACAAAGTTCAGATCTGGACCATGGATTCAGAACAGAGAGAAACAAATAATATTCAGAATAAATATTGACGTGTTTTGAAACAGTGTGTGGACACAAACAAACAAATTAATAAAATATATAATTTAAAAAGTAAATACAGTACAACAGCTATGTATGTTTAAATCCACTTTCCTAACCTACACCATTATTTAAGCTCTGTAATAACTGCCTAAAGTAATTAACTCTGCAGCCCAGTCTGTAAACAAGTCATGACCCTCTTCTCTAATTACCTTAATTAAGCTCTTTAAAGCTAAACCAGAGCAGATATGTGAATGTCAGAGCTTATTTTAATCAGCACACATTAATTACTTCCTGTCTGAATATTTCCGATAACTCAAATGGTTGGAACCTTTAGAGAGAACATGCTGGGGGTTAAGCAAATATTAATGAGGTGCTTTTAACAAGGCCTCAGGGTTTTTCCTTTCCCCCCTCCATTTGTTAAACTCATGTTATCGATGTTTTGCTCTGCATTGTTCTGATAGTCTTAAATATGCAATAATAAATATGAGAAACATTAAACTTTCCTGCTTATAAAAACAAATTGTGATTTAATAAGAAAGTGATTCACCTAAGAAAAGTTTGTGGGCTCTATAAATGACCTGGAATGTTAATTTCTACTAACATCAAATAATAATAAAAGTATAAACAAACAAGAGAATAAATAACAAAACACCAAAAAACTCTGCAATCAAAGAACAAGCACAAAGACCAAAGAGCTCTAGAAGAAGAGAACAAAAAGATCAAAGAGCTCTACAGTAAGAGAACAAGTACAAAGATCAAAGAGCTCTAGAACAAGAGAACAAAAAGATCAAAGAGCTCTAGAACAAAAGAACAAAAAGATCAAAGAGCTCTGCAATAACAGAACAAACACAAACATCAAAAAGCTATAGAACAAGATAACAAAAATATCAAAGAGCTCTACAATAAGAGAACATGTACAAAGATCAGAGAGCTTACAACAAGAGAACAAAAAGATCAAAGAGCTCTACAATAAGAGAACATGTACAAAGATCAGAGAGCTTACAACAAGAGAACAAAAAGATCAAAGATCTCTACAATAAGAGAACATGTACAAAGATCAAAGAGCTTACAACAAGAGAACAAAAAGATCGAAGAGCTCTACAATAAGAGAACATGTACAAAGATCAAAGAGCTTACAACAAGAGAACAAAAAGATCGAAGAGCTCTACAATCGAAGAACAAGCACAAAGCACACAATTCTAAGTGTTCTACAATAAGAGAACAACTTGTTCTCTTATTGTAGAACTTATAACTTTTATAACTTGTGTTTTTTGGGCTCGTTTCTTAAAGTGTATTTTCTTAATTGTTGTTGATCCCTGATCCTGTATCACCACTGTACCTGTCTAATAAGTTGGTAACACTGCACTAACGGTCCATCAGCAACGCATTTTTAAACTCAAACAGCTTGAATTGTAATTAACAACTGTTGACAAAGCAATTAATACTTAATCTGAAAATAATAAGGAAAAAAATAGTGACAGAGAGCAGTAAAATGATGTACAATATAAAATCATACATTAATAAATACATATATGTAGAGACAAGTTGTATAGATGCACGTATACAATATTAAATAAGTAATATATTTACCTGGAATTGCTTTAAGGTGGTGCTTTGTTTTTTGTATGTTTGACAACAATACACTTATTTGTCCAATACTTCACCATCTTCTTATTTCTCTCCCAAACATAAGCATAATATTTCTTTACTCGTTTTCTCTTCTAATGATGGGTTGTATATTTTTAGTGAACTGATATACTCACTGAGATCCATATTTTTTTTGCATATTTTTTGCTAGTGGGCTATCATGGATATTACTTGGACAGACCTTAATTTTATCTGATTTATTTATTCATTCCTCATTTTTGTTAGCCAGGTAGTTTTGATCAAGATCTTTATTGTTAAGGCAAAATATAAAAAGTTGCAGTATTTTTACAATGGTTGCTCGTGATATCTTTATATATCTATAGAGATCTGGTATCTATGGTCTGGTCGCTAGTCCTGGTCACTTATTTCTTTATTTCTCTCTGGCAGCACGGCCTGGTCCTGTAGTTGAAGCAGATGTTGGACACTGCTGGAGGCCAGAGGGCTCGATTTAGCCTCTCTGACCTGAAAATCCACAGCTCAAGAGACTTTAAACACATATTATGATGTTACAGCCTCAGAATGGCACTGGACTACAGGGTCAGTCACAGTTTAATCGAATGAACCCATCAGATACCGGTTTGAGGCACTAAACTAACACACATGCGCTGTTAGGATTAAGTACAATACAGACATGTGACTACCAGGTGCTGAAATGCATCATGGGATCAGGAGTTTGTTTACTCCTGAACAAGGTGTCAATAATGGATATTGGTTTGAATGCACTATTACTGTACATTTTCATATTTAACTCACTTTGGAGAAGGAAAATAACCAATAAAATTAGGCACCCTTACACAGACTGATGCTTTTGCCTGTTCTGAGGTGCAACACTCCCACCTAGTGGTGAATAAATGATAGTGGGGTTTTTTTTCAGCTTAACGTTGGAACTATTAATATTAATTACAGGCAATCACACTAATTACTTCACTTGTTGTTTTATCAGCTTGTCCTACTCTGGGTCGTATAGATTTTCACTTTGTATGAAGACTTTGTCTATATAATAAATAAACAAACATATTGCATACTGAAGACTTTCACACTATAAATTTGATATACTATATTTCTGAGAACTTTTATTGACTGTATTATTCTATTATATGGCTGCATTATATTTTGTGAAACAGATCGTTGACAGAAATAGACGTTACTAGGTATTTTTATGCCACTCTAATGTAAATAAAGTCTTTAAAAATATCCACAGAATTGTTTCAAAGTAACCTTCAAATGACCCTTTAAAATGATTAAGCAGGTGCGCGTTTATTACACAGCGGCTCCACCTAGTGGCCAAAGTAGACAACTACACACCTTATTAGGCCTGTTCAACCAGGCAAAATGTTTTACAACATTAAAATACGCGTTATTTAACAATGCATCAATTAATAAAGTTAGTTTGTGTAAGAAATCCTCATGCATTTGATTTGAAAACACTTTATCATAATAAAACTTTCAGTCATTAATTAGGAGAAATAATGGTTCCCACCAAACTGTTTGGATTCTCCAAATATGCATCTTTTAGAATAAAAAACTAAGTAGAAACAGCAGCCCAACGTTTTAGTTTCCTAAAATCTCGTGCTACACCAGCATTTAAACACTGTGATAAATATCAATTTAAATCAATGAAAGACCAAAAGCCTGAGACCAGCTCAATATGAGGAATATAAAATACCAAACAGCTCCAGACTCATCTCTCCATACACTGATATCCACTTGATACAAAAATACCTGCTACCTAAAATTCTACAGCTTAATCAGCGTGTAAAATACCTTTAAAAAATAAAGAGAAAGCCAATGTAGGAGCTAAACTCACCAGATCAGCTTCATCTTCTCAGCTTGGTTCCTCCAACCTGCAGTTCCAAACACTGTTAGGAACTCTCTCAAACCAAAATATGGTTCCTACTTCCTCCAAGAAGATTGTATACATTTTTCAAAATGTTTAACTTTTTGTTTCCTGTTCTTCCTTCCTTTTAATTTTTCAAATTAAAAGTTTAATTTATTTTCTTTTATTTACATATTTTATTATTATTCATTGTAGCGGTATTTGTGTTTTATGTCATGTTTGGGGTTTTAAAGGGGTTAAATTAAATAAAAGAAGTTAAGAAATCTTACAAATTAATGTTTTTTACATAATTTTTTTTTATTGTTTTACTTGTGTCTATTTGACCACATTACTCAATAAAAAAAGATTTCAGGCAAAGTTTAACCTTTTTTTAAACTGTTTTGGTGTTAAACGTCTAACAGCTTTTACCTCCTCTGGTTTTAGGCCCTCAAAAGCCAGTAGAACTCTTATACTCCACGGCAACGCATTTTACACTGGTGACAGAAACATACTATTAAAGATGAGAATTTCCTCTTGGATGGGATTTTTGCTGCTGTTGTTCGCATCGTGTGATCGTACGATTCGATACACTAGCAAATATTTTGACCCAAGACACTCACAGTACTGTACCACCTCTTCTCAATCTGTGAATCCCATTGTACACCCAGCAGGTGTTTATAACCCCGTCATCCTCATGCAACGCCATCTGCAGGAGCCTGAAGTTACTACCGCCTTAAGTACACTGTAAAGTTCATGGTAAATCCGTTACACTATGATTTATGGTCAAACTATAAAAAATTCTGTTAGGAGTCAAAGCGGCTCTTAAACACCAAGGCACGTGGGGTGTTTGTGGGGCGCCCCCGCTCTGTAGTGCTGAGTATTGTTGTAATACAATACATTTGGACTCGGTGCCATCTTGGGTTAAGAGGGACATGGACATTGTTGTTAAGACGAAGTCGAGTCCAATGTGGTTAATTATAAACTGAATTTTTTCTATTATTATTAAATATTAGCACACCATTCAAATAGAATAAATCAGTACTTTCTCTACATGCCCTAAATCAAATCTGCACTCTAATTGATCAACAGAGAAAAACAAGTTACTGCTCTACTCATACAGCATCCAATATATGGACGTTTTATTTTTAATAGTCCGACTTCAAACCTGCAAATTTGCATTTTCACCGGTTATATTATACCACGTCCGTAATAAGACTATGTGAATTTCTATATAGGACTTAAGAGAAGAAACATGAATCTGAATGTAAATTCATAATTAATATGTCCTATGAATGTAAAGTGAATTGATACCTCATTTAATTTTACACTTTTTATTCTTGTATGTTGACAATTTTAATTCGGCCTCGACTTGGACTTAAAAAGTCTTGGGTCTTGACTCGGAGTCTATCAGTCTTGACTACAACACTATTGGTGCGTATCAACCGATATGGTCCACCAAGCTGAGACAGGTCCAAATGGACAGAAGAGCTACTGTGGTACAAATCACAGAAAGGTTTAATGCTGCTTACAGTGCAGCTGCAGCGCCCCCTGCTGATTATAGGTCCTCATCACCCTAATCCCTATCCACCCATCAAAAGCATCTACAAAGGACAAGCGAGTGTCAGGACTGGACCTTGGAGAAATGGAAGAAGGTAGTCCGAGTCCTGTTTCCCATCATGAAGACGGGCGGGTATGTGGGCGCCGTTTACCCAGGGAGCAGATGGCACCAGGACACGGAGTGTAATTCAGCCCAGTCAAACATTTCCGTCAGCGGATCAGCATGATTCAGTGAGTAATACGACATTTATTGAAGATAAACATGAAGTTTTGTGGGACGGGTGATTTATAAAAGTGTTTTCAAACCTCCACACTTATGGAACATCATCATCATCATCTCATGGTGCAGTCCAATCACAAAAATATATACAGTTTCAAACTGTTAACAGCTGGACTTATAGGGTTCGGTTTAACATGGTACACTGGATTACAAACGCTGATAAATAAAAGTAAAAAAAGAAGGGAACCAAAAGACGAAAAAGCATCTTAAAGGCAAAGGAATAACAAGAGGAAAAAACATTAGTGTTAACATTTACTGTACCGTCTTTAAAAAGTGAAATAAGAATATTCATCTCAATACAGACTCGAGCTTAGCAAAGCTCGAACCCATAAGAAAAACTGCATTACCCCTCACCCCCCGCCCCCAAGTTCATCAGAGGGTAAAAGGTCAGTTTAACAGAGCATTACCTGCGAAAGCATAGCTTACACGAAAACTACAAATTACATTAACGTAATGACTTCCCCTTTAAGTGGATTCTGATCCAATGTACAGAAAAACAAACTTCGTTACGCCGGCCGTAACAGACGGCCGTATAGTTTCAACCGAGAACGGATTCTTTTTCCAATAATGTTCATGTCAATTAGGTGGAGAAGCTACGCGCCGAGCGTCGCGTTGTCCTGAACGGGCCGGAAAACAAACACACATGGAAAGAAGCAGCTTTACAAACATTACAGGAAACTCAGAGGCTAAGAAAGAACGAACAGGAAGAAGAAGCTATATTACATATCGGTACCATACAGGTTTTGTACAAGGGTTTTGGTTAAGAGCAGCATGTGGCCATTACGGCGGACGCACACATTCTGAAAGTTTTGTTCCAGGACTGATTTTAACCACACATTCTTATTGGCTTCCCCTCGTTAACTGAACAAAATGAGATCACAACGGATTAGCGTTAGCAGTGAACCCGCCATGCTTATACAAATTAGTTACAGTCCAAGTTTTCTTTGATCGTTGCTTATTTGCACTTAAACCTAACATTACTTGGTAACGTTATAGGTGATGAATGAAGTTGATCTCGTATCCACCATCTTTATCTGAGGTCTCCTCGGTGTTTTGAGAAACTAAGTAGGTAAATCCTTAGTAAAAATTCACAACCTCCAAATGACCGGTGCTCGGCACTTATCGGTATATGTAGGACATCACAAACTGAGCTGGCGCTTCTACTGCTAAGCTAGAATAGTTACCGTATGGACCTACATTTGGCGGAATGTATAGTCAGTATTAAAGCTACTTCTAATTATTGTTGTAAAAACGTGTATAAAAGCAATAAAACACTCAAGGTTGTTTGTTATCATGAATTAAATTATCTTTCCAATTCTACTGGCACATGTAAGTGAATAGCAGCTCCACTAGAGGGAGCAGTGATTCAATTTGGCTAGACCACGTACGATTAAATGTCGTAAGGCATGCACCCATGCTGCTGCGAGATTTTTGAGGTTTAGTGATTTAGCCCACTCAGAACACCCTCTGGTGGTTAAATAATGAATTGCATATAATTATTCACACAACTAACGCTGTTGATTAACCAAGAATTTGTGAGTTGCTTACCTGAATGAGACAGTTTAGTACATTCGTAAAACGTGTTTAAATTAATTTGCGGGTACAGTCACACCCCGAATATTCAGATAACGGAAGCTCTATTTTTGTTATTTCTTACACAAAGCCCTACGTTTGGCAGGCTTATATTTAAATGACTGATTATTTATTTAGGTTCTTCCTTTTCTCTAATAATATGGGCTGTACCCCGTGAATTACAGACTCAGCCGTCGACCCCCGTCGACCCCCCCCCCCAAAAAAAGACTGAATTTAAATGAATTCTTCATACGGCTACAACGTAAACACTTTGATTTAGGATTTAGATGGTACGATACTTATTACGAATATCGCAATGTGATTTTTCAGTATTGTCCAGCCCTTATGTAAGGCTTAAGTCACACAGGGATGCCGATAAGAGTGTGTTGAAATTAAAAGCAGCACTGAAACACAGGGAGAGATCCATCCTGCACATGGAGACAAAAATAAAACAAAATCCAACAAAGTTAAATTAATCATTTACAATCTTTCCAGTCCATAACATTACAATTCTAATACTGTACATTCCCCTACAGAAGAGAAACCGTTCAGTCAGAGAAAGGAAATGACATTACATGTAAACACACACACACACACACACACACACACACACACACACACACACACACACACACACACACACACACACA